>CATKHJ010796403.1:0-16521 GCA_949750685.1 Vernicia montana | reverse complement strand
GTAGTTGATAACATCCGCCAAAGACAAATTACTTGTACATAACAAGTCCGATTCAATCAAGCTTCCCCAACTTGCACATCTCAAAACCTAATCCCCTAATTTTCTTTCCCTTCTCCAAAAACCCAAAATCCTAATTGTGAGAATTTAGTCAATCCAATCGAAAAAAATGGTGTTGGCACAGTTAGGCGGGAGCATATCCCGAGCAATCCAGCAGATGAGCAATGCCACAATCATCGATGAGAAAGTCTTAAACGAATGCCTCAACGAGATCACCCGTGCTCTCCTTCAATCCGATGTTCAATTCAAGCTCGTCCGCGATATGCAAACTAATATCAAGAAAATCGTCAATCTCGACGATCTCGCTGCCGGTCACAACAAGCGCAAGATCATCCAGCAGGTAAAATTTTCAATTTGTACTTGTAAGGACTAAGTGGGATTTCTTAGAATTGGAGATTTTGATGGAAAAGTTTGCGTTTTTGGATTATTGTAGGCAATATTTAACGAGCTCTGCAAAATGTTGGATCCGGGGAAGCCATCTTTTACTCCGAAGAAAGGGAAAGCCAGTGTTGTTATGTTTGTTGGTTTACAAGGTATACTTCCAGTGTTGTTATGTTTGTTGGTTTGCAAGGTATACTTCATACTGGTTTGGATTACATTCATAGCGAATTGGAGTGATTTCACTTGTGCTTTTCATGTCCTTTATGCTTTGTTTGTTGCTTTAATTACGCGGATTAAGTATACGCTAGTTATATATGCTATTAGCATAAGTTAATCATTGTGTGCTATTAACATGTTGATATGTGTCTGCTTTATCTGTAAAAGTTTTAAAAAACTGAATTTATTAGTTGCAAAAGAATAAAAAACATTGTAGAATGTCTTAGCTCAGTTTGACTTCTTTTACTTTGATGATTTATCATATACTAATTTGTATTTACAATTTTCTGGGATCCATTCTTTCAGTAAATTCCATGTAAATTTTTCCTTGATTCCTTAGAACCTCCTTATTTATCTTATTGGAAATAATTCCTATTTATTATAGCTTTTCTATGCAAGTATTTTATGATTAAGAAGCAACAGTCTCTTGCAAATTACTCAAACAAATGTTTTTTCTTTGCCACACTAGTATGTTTTTGTTTATTTATCTACTCTGCGTTGTCATGCGAAAAATTTTCAGGGTCTGGGAAAACCACTACATGTACTAAATATGCATACTATCACCAGAAAAAGGGTTGGAAACCTGCTCTAGTCTGTGCTGATACATTCAGAGCAGGTGCTTTTGATCAGCTGAAACAGAATGCCACAAAGGCTAAGATTCCATTTTATGGAAGGTACTTATTTCTGCCAAAATTTTCTTTTGTTGTGATATTATAAATTAATATTTGCATTTTTATCTTTGTAATTAAACTCAACTTATAAAACCAATTCAACAATGTTATAGATTTTGTTTGTGTTTTATCATATCAAGTATCTTTTGGCTTTCCCTTACAGTTATATGGAATCAGATCCTGTGAAGATCGCTGTGGAAGGAGTGGAAACATTCAAGAAGGAGAATTGTGATCTGATAATTGTTGATACCAGTGGGCGCCATAAACAGGAAGCTGCTCTTTTTGAAGAGATGCGCCAAGTTTCTGAAGCAACGGTATTTTCTGGTTTTGCATGCTCCCATAATCTTGTTGGTCATTTGATTATAGGCATTATAGGTTCTAAAATATTTTGTATCTTCCAGAAACCAGATCTTGTTATATTTGTAATGGATAGCAGTATCGGTCAAGCTGCATTTGATCAAGCTCAAGCGTTTAAGCAAAGTGTTGCAGTTGGAGCCGTGATTGTTACCAAAATGGATGGTCATGCAAAGGGTGGTGGTGCTCTCAGTGCGTAAGTATTCTTGCAATTATTGTAGCCTTTTTGTCAGTGTTTTTCATTGGATGAAATATAGCAATGAAATGGTTCAACAATTGTTCAACCAAACTTTACTTTTAAGATTTTTTTCCTTTTGGGTTTATTTCTCTCATAGACCTGGGTCATGCCTTTTGCATTTTAGTACCCTGAAATTTATTTATTTGCAAGCAAAGAATTGATTAATGCTTTGTTTTGTTTAACTATTGCAATGATATTGATATCTATTATACATCCTATTTACAGTGTTGCAGCAACAAAGAGTCCTGTTATATTTATTGGAACAGGAGAGCATATGGATGAGTTTGAAGTTTTTGATGTTAAACCTTTTGTTAGTCGCCTTTTAGGTATTGATCTCACTTGCAACTCTTCTCCTTTGATGGTGTTATTCTAACCTCAAAGTTGTTACTTGTTTGCTTAGTATTTCTGTGATTAATTACAAAAGAATAATCCTCCATCTAGGCATGGGTGACTGGTCTGGGTTCATGGACAAAATTCATGAGGTTGTTCCTATGGATCAACAGCCTGAGCTTCTACAGAAACTCTCAGAAGGAAACTTTACCTTGAGGATTATGTACGAGCAATTTCAGAACATACTTAAAATGGGTCCAATTGGCCAGGTTCTCATCTTATTATTCTGTTAGATTGACCTAGAGCATGTTCTGTCTGTGTTAATTTTGTAAATAGTTTATGTATACAAGAAAAAAAAAAAATAATAACACTAGCAGTAATAAATACAATGATAAGTTACCTCTGGTTATAACTTCTAGTTTACCGGTGATAAAATTAACAGTTTTAGTTTTGCATGTTTGTAAAATCATCTTAGATCTCAAGCAAGTTACTATAATTTTTATAAATGCAAAAATTAACAAAGAATTATTTGGTAGATATAATTAGGCAATGCAACACATGTATGGTGAGTGAGCATGGGTGGGAACCAGGAAACACTGGTCAAAACTTTTCAATGTTTTTGACTTCTTGTCCAAAACATCCCATTGTTAGCTTATCACAAAATCAGTTTCTTGCCACTCAGATAAGGAAGAGGGTTGGGATATGTCCATAGCTTCCTGTTGTTAGCTTATCACAAAATCAATTTCTTGCCAGTCAGATGAGGAAGAGCATTGGGATATGTTCGTAGGAAATATTATAGAGCTCCAAAATATGGAGTACTTTTCTCTTGGCCCATTTCAACATTGAAAAAATTTTAATGTCATCATATTGGATTGCAAAAAGTTACTCTGTGAATACTTCACATGAGTAGCTACATGTTAAATTTGTCAGATGGGCTTGTGGTCTGTAAACATAACTTTTGATAATCTTACCTTTGTAAATTGGGTGGATAATTTAGAAATCTTAACTATTTTCCTTTTGATGGAGTACTAATCAAAATTTGAAAATTAGATGATGTTGGGAATGAAAGTCACTTGACTGTGGTTAATTGGCCTTGTGAGCTATAACT
This sequence comes from Vernicia montana, assembly GCA_949750685.1. Classification (NCBI taxonomy): domain Eukaryota; kingdom Viridiplantae; phylum Streptophyta; class Magnoliopsida; order Malpighiales; family Euphorbiaceae; genus Vernicia; species Vernicia montana. Next base: position 13,166 of record CATKHJ010796403.1, on the reverse strand, counting down.
CAATAACTCGATAGCAACAAATGATGTTAATAATTTCTTGAGCTTGAATTTAAAATGAACTACAATTGTTAATTACTTTTCTTTTCTTGGAATTCTTGATTGAAATTTCATGCTTACTCTCTTTTCTTGGGTTGTGATTTTCTGTTGAAAATTCCCTGGGTATTTTGTGTAGGTATTTTCAATGCTTCCGGGATTTAGTGCTGAACTAATGCCAAAAGGTCGTGAAAAGGAAAGCCAGGCAAAGATTAAACGTTACATGACCATGATGGATTCAATGACAAATGAAGGTGAGTTAATGCTATTCTATCTACTTATGTTTAGTATATTCCTTCTTGGATAGGAAAAATGTCTGTGCTCTTGTTAATGAATGTCATTAGTTGTTTGTAATGCTTGATTGCTTATATTTTGCAGAGTTGGATAGTTCTAATCCAAAGCTTATGAATGAGTCACGCATTATGAGGATAGCACGGGGTTCTGGCCGCCAAGTTAGAGAAGTGATGGAAATGTTGGAAGAATACAAGCGTCTGGCTAAAATCTGGAGCAAAATGAAGGGACTTAAGATTCCTAAGAAGGGTGAAATGAGTGCTCTATCCAGAAATATGAATGCACAACATATGAGCAAAGTCCTCCCTCCACAGATGCTAAAGCAAATTGGTGGCATGGGTGGCCTTCAAAATTTGATGAAGCAAATGGGTTCTGCCAAGGACATGATGGGAATGTTTGGAGGTGCGGACAAGTAGAATGTGATTATAGTTTTGCACTCATCAGCTGAATTGGATTTCAATTATTATTAAGCACATATCTTGGTGGGCAAGGCAGGCGGCTCATAAGCGAATCAATCAATGTTACTAATTGTAGCCAGATAGTTCTTGAAAGTTGATGCATTTTGGCTTTTTATTATTATTTATTTATCACTAACACAACAATGTTAATCTTCTTTTAAGTTGGCAGTTCAAGTTTGCCCTGTTTTGTACGTATTTGAGTTGACAAAGAAAAATATGGGGAAGTAAAAAGAATACAAAAATTTTCTAGGAATTTTAGATTTGCAAGTATACATATTTTAATTTTAATTTTTTTTCAATGTTTTTGAGAATTTTGCATTTGCACAACTGTCCAGTTCATTTTGAAATTGTAGGTTTGAATATCATGGAGTTGAGTGTTCTTAGATTTTTTTTCTCAATGGGACTTTGGATTGCACAATAACTAGGTTCTGGATCAAAATAACGAAAACCTGAATCTGCAAAAATCCTTACATAATTGGGAAACCTTTGCAAAATATATCACAATTGAAAATCTTCAAATACTATATGATGAATAATTTAAGCAACTTAACTGATTATGTTATGCCAAAACTTTAACCATATTTTTCTGACTTGAGAGTGCCTATATATATAACCTATTGACAAGAAGTCTTAATACTTGCTTAATCCTTTAGGGTGACAAATGAAAATTACAAAAACAAAAGCCAGACTATTTATGGTAGATCAGACATGAGATGATTTAGATTTATTTTCATGGGTAATACATGTCAGTGTTGTACAAATACTTAAATTTACATTTATACAATGGTTTAAAGTAGATAGCTATAATTTTGAATATACATATTAACATGGATGGGTCCAATACATACAGATTATCTTTCCAAAAACTTGCTTAAAACTGTTTTTCTCAAAGGAGCTTCCTCTTCCTCGTCATCTATATCCGACTTTACATGCGAATTTAGAGCACAACGAATTACTGAATTGACTTGCATCCTCAATCTGGCATTGTCAACAAAAACTTCTGTAAGCAACGTCCTTAACTCAGCATCAGTTCTGTCACTGCCGTTTGTATTGCGAGTTTCGTCCAACCTTTCCACAGAATTTTCTACATCTTGCGCAAGGAGTTGAGCCTGTTCAAGTTTGTGCAACACATGTAAGTAAGGGTTGCTAAGATAGAATTATGAGAAAACAATGTTAAAGAGACAGTAGTGTGATCAGAAATCTATTCAACCAGAATTAGTACAGTCAATAGCGTTATTACATCAGGAGGAATGAGAAAACTGCTGAGCTATCTATAATATAATTACTTCAAAATTTCTTGATACTAAAATTATGCATGCAGGACTAAGAGATTATGCTGAATTGTAGATAGGATTCTTAATTATTTCTTTTTCTATAGCGCCATCATCCAACATTAGTGCCCATGTACATCGCATCTATACAACATTTGCATTTTCCCAAAAGAACAAGCAAGACACAAATGCAACTTAACATAGCATTTTTTAAAAGTGCATCCTGGTAAATACAACCAATGGCAATACCGAATCCTATGCATTCCAATTTCCAATCCATAACTCCATCTTTTCCTCCCAAACTATAAAAGTAAGAAGGCATGCAAAACACAGTTCAAGCCAGTGGGAATGTGACCATTATCAAACACTGACATGAACATGCACAAATTCAAATAAACTATAAATATACGTATGAAATGTTATAACATCAGAAACACAAAATTAAAATAATTTATTAAAAAAAAATGCATTGCACAAACTAGTCAAAACGCCAAATTCTGTAGATGTGCTTTCACAGATATAACTATGAGCAAAACAGACTCTAGATGACATGACATTTCATTTTTGGGGTGAAAAGTTGCATGTTGAAGTTACCTCGGCAAGGAGGAGACCGATTCGATTATCAGATGTTGTCAAGAGATCTATGGCATCAGATGGCGATGAAGTGTCCACAATCAATTTATCCTCCTCTTCAATGAGGAAATTAACACTACATTCTTGAAGCCTATTTCGAAGGATTTCACACTCGTGCAACAACTTAGCATTGGCAGTAGTTACAATCTGCATTCTTTGCTTGTCCTTTTGAACAATCCTCTGAAATTAGACATATAACAGCATGAAATCAATGGATTTTTCTTTTTATAACAAAACAAAATTTAATTCCAATAAAACAGCAATCAAAAAGAAAAATTCAAATAGATTAAGCAACTGAACAGAAATCACCTAGCACTAAGAGAAACCAAATTGATTTCAACTCCTAGAGACACCTACGAAGTTGGTACTCTAGCAAGGAAAAACTACAACTCTCTAATAGTTTTTTTTATCTACAAGGTTCCAATGATCAGGAAAAGAAGCTGCTCCAGTGGCCCTGGATTTTTTTTTTCAATTTTGTTTTCATAACCTTTTTTGTTAGTTGTATATATATTGGGCGGAGGGAGGACTCAAGCTTGAGTCTATTGCCAAGTCAAAATATACACTACCACTAGGTCAAGCTTGTGAATGCCATGATTATAATTTTATTAAAACACGTGATAGGTGGCACCAGCTATGTCGATGGGAATTTGAATAGTCTCAAATAATGGTAGCTACATAATGTAACAGTTGCTAAATTATGGATTTGCAAGCCCACATTACCATCACTGCCTGCATGTAATGGCCGTTACATAACAGTATGACCGTTATTTCACCACCAGAAAACTAACGGCTCTTGCAGCCATTACATGAATAAAAAGCATCTTTTCTTTGCTTGAACTCTCGCACAAGGCAAATATCAAGTCAAGGGGAGTATATTTAGGCCTTTTCACAGTTGCTTTGAAAGATGTGAGTTAATTTTAGTCAAAAGTTAGTTGCATTTCTTAATTCTAGTAAACTCCTTGAATATTTATCATTTAATGCATTTTCAGTTCTTAAAAAAAAAAGGTGCAATGACAGGCCGTAATAATCCTGTTTCCATTATGCACAACTTGACGGAGATCTAAATCTAGAGTAGGAAGCCCACAAGACAAGGACCATCATATAATTTACCCAAACAAAAACAAAATGTAAAAGAAAAGTGATGAAATCACCTCTACTTCTAATTTTTCTTTCATCAAGCGACTAAGGTCCTGTTTCAGATCTTCCTGAGAACTTCTAAGAGATTTCACCTCCTTAACAAGCAGCTTTACATCTGCTTTGGACTTCAGCTCCAACTCTTCATGATGCTTATGCAAGTTTTCAAGCTCTTCTCTAGAAACATCCAACTGGTGCAGCAACATTTCATTCTCTCGAATGATAGAAGCTTTTGCAGACTCAGCACGTGCCCTTTCATCCTGGAATATTCTCACACATTATTCACTAATAGTCATCACATGATCAAACATTTAAAACAGAATATAGGAAACAAAAATGTTAGCTATAGAAAATATACCTGTTCAGATTTTAATTTCAGCTCCATCTCTAAACACTGCCTACGGAGTTCTTCCACATCCCACTGCATTTGAGTAAATCTTTCCCTTTCATTCAAAACAGCCTGCTGCATGTTTTCTTTACAATTATTCCTAGTAGTCTCAAGATCCACTTCCAAATCTTTAACCTACAACAGAAAATACTTCGAACAGTTATTAACATGGCATTGAAACTGTACAGTGTCCATTCTATAATCTAGAATGGTCAATATAGATGCAATCACTATTATGTTCAATGATGCCTTGCTTAGTGCAAGTACAGTCAATGCTCTTCAGCAATACTTCCTCAAATGTAAAAATACGTCAGAGACCAATAAAATGCATTAGGGAAACCAACCATGTTTTTATATAGCAATACTATATTCTATTAGAAAGTGAAGAGAGACAGCTAAACTTTCATATCCATTTAGTCAACAATATTACTGCTTTCCTCATTATATAATGAAGCCTTTAAACAATATACAATTTATGTAAGAAACAGAAGAAGATGCGTATGGTGGCTTATAATACCAAGACATTCCAGACAGTTTCACAGGTATGGCACTAAAGGTAGAACCAATTGTAACCATCGCATGCAAGGTTCAAAAAATATACCATCTCACAAGCACTAAAATACAAGGAACACTAACTACAAGGGTTTGTTAGAGAACCATAACTTGACAAAAGAAAGAGCACCAAATTTATTCTTAAACTGTTAAACCAAAATTGGTTCCTCCTTGTGAGTTTTACAATCTTATTTAGGGACTCATAATGTGCTAGGTCTGAGCTAAATAAAGTACCTCATCACTTCAGATAACCTATCCATTATATAGTATAAACACAAGTCACTAAAAGCCCAGAACCTAGCTCATTCTATATCAGTCCTGCTCCATAAAGCAGTCCTGTTAAACGAAATACAGAAAATTAATTGAAAAGGCCAAAGAAGATTTGTTGCTTCTGCATTAAATTCTGAAGGGAAAAATGCAATTAAATATTGAGGGAAGGATAATTGTAATGGTAACAGGAACTCATCACACACTAAATAAAGTGAGGAGATAAAATAATGGAAAAAATAAAATACTATATTTTGGCGAGATGAAAGGAAAGAAAAATTGACATGTTGGAAAAGTAACATTTTGAAATTAATCATTGCAATAGTATCATTTGAAAATATACCATGAAGTATCTATTTTAATGCTGAGACAAACAAAGACCAATGCTGCATATGAAAGTTCAAAAATGTGGTCAAGCATACCTTTGTTGTCAGGAATTGTTTCACAGTAACTTCTTGATTTAATCTGGCTATAAGATCCTCCATGTCTGTTTTTGCTGTAGCTAGTCTTTGTTGCGCTGTATTAAGAACCCTATTCAACTTATGTCGCTCATCTGATGGAAAAGCAACTAGTAAGTCCCTTGGGAACCATGAATTAGAGCTTAAAGGAGCATCAACTATTTTGAGAGTTTCAGCACCCTCTAGAAGTTCAACGGAATCATCACCAAACAAATTGCCCACCCCCAAATTTGATATTTCACTAGCTCTTACAGAGCTTAAGTCACTCCCAATACTCTCTGTTGATAGTCTCCGGACATGACCATCCAGTCTCTGATACTCTAGTCCAGGCAAAGGTTCATTTTTATCCCCAAGAAAAGATGTGGATCTAGATATGTTCTCAGCAAGTTTATTTCCACTCATGATAATTTTTTCTCTTCCAGTATGCATTTTCTGCTGGGAAAACTTTTCTAGGTTCTCCAGAATAGATTTCCTGTTAAATATGCCATATTTAATGGTTGTTTCCATTGAATTAGTTAAATTTTGTTCAGAAGTTGAAGTCTCCATGCCAAAATCAACACTATTATCTCTTGCATGCCTTGGAGTTCCAAGCTCCGATATCTCAGGAGAACCATTGCCATGATCTGATGCAATTAACGAACTACCAGCCAGCAAAGAAAGATCTGAGTTGGTTTGAAATAGAGCTGATGGAACTATGTCACCAGCAGAAGAATTTGCATCCAAGTTCTGCTGATTTGCATTATCAAAATCTGCAAGGATTCAAGGCACATCTCAATTTGAACAGTATTATTATTTGAATAATTAAATTATACTCTTTAAAAGGTGACTTGGACTCAGGTAAGGGTACCAGATAGAGATACATATGTCCAAGGGCCAGATTTGCCTATTTTCGAAAATTTTTGTACATTTTTCAATAAATTGAAGTGCCAAACGTCCTACCCATATCTGAATCTCAATGTCAGATACGTAATGTTAAGAATTGAAAAAACCATAAACATATAATGACAGGTTGCAGTTTAAAGTTCAGCAAGAAAATATAGTTATTTTTAAGATGTATCGGGAAACACCTACATGACCTTGCAGCAGCTTCTAGTTCAAGAAATGTTCCAACTGGAGCACTTCTAGATACATTGATATCTGATAATAGCTTTTCCATCCAATCCTCCAAAGAACATCTTCGCTGAAAGATACTAACCATTTTGAGAATATTATTATCATCATTTAAAGTAAACAATTCATTATTAGAATCAGAGGAAAAGATGCACACTACTCAGAGTCAGAAAAACCATTACGTAAACTGCCATTTTTATGCTGTAAATAAATGAGTGGAGAAAAAATATATAAATGAATGTTCAAAGTATAATCCAACTTGTTAACTTTTGAATGCATCATCAGTTCAGAATGGAAAAACATAAAAAGGGGGGTAACCCACATATATAAAGTTAACAAAGTCAAGCCTGAAGAAGCAAACTAAATAGTGATTGGGAAGGGAAAAGCTGCTCCAGAGATCCCTTCACTTCAGGCACTTTAGGCTCCTCAAATCCTTGGAACTTGCCAAAAGCATGGATATATGATTATCTTTTTTCAAATGTAATTTAGAACTGCTATCAAAGGATGTGGCAGTGTGCATATGCATGTCTCCAAGTTTATGTCCATGTGTTTATTTGTTTGTTCTTTTTCTTTTGAATGTTTTTCTTGCTTTGGCAGTCAGGAGGGGTCAGGGAACAGAAAGAGAGATATTCATGAACTTATCCACAAAGTATCTTCAAATGCATGCATAAAATCTTATTTTCTGTTCTAAATAACCAATAAATTAAAAAATTGCACACGTATAACACATTGCTAATTTTAAAAATGGACAAGTGGATTGAGCTGCTTTAAAGATTCTAAATTCTGGACTATCAACATACCATAAACCAAGGAATGAAGAAAAAGAAAAAACTACCCTACCTCTTCCAGCAATGTCCTGCTTGTCCTTCTCAAAATCCTCTTTGGAGGAGCTGGAGGCAGAGTTTTCCCAGGAAATGCCTTTTTAAGCTACAAAAGATGGTAAAGCTGAGATGAGAAATGGTTCACGTGCACCCAAAGTCAAAAGTCAACAAAAACCCTAGCAAGGTAAACTTGACATTCAACTCACTTCAGAAAGTAGCTTTAGGAATTCACTATATCTTCGCAAAATTCCTCGAGTAGTAGTGATCCCTTCAGGTGATTGTATACCAATTTGGACTCTGTAAAACTGGAGTGTCCTTAATGAATGTTAAAACAAGATTGTAATAGAGAATAACTTGGCATGTATTCAAGAGAAAAAATAAATAAACTATGCAATATAATGTCACCAATAACATAAATAAATCTGATTGTTTAATCAACCAAACATTTAAAGTCAAAGCTTTTTTGTATGTGGATCCATGAGAAAGTTCCAAATAACATGCTTAGGAAAAAGCATACCGCCACAGGATCTGAACCTCTTGAATTTGGTAGAAGAATCCAAGAAGGAACTGTAACACAGTAACTCCATCCTGTATGAGGGTCATGTGGCCAAATAGTGTCTCGTCCATCCTACATTGAATATTAGAATATATTATAAAATAAGACAAATTGAAGGCAAGGTCGAAAGTGCATACATTTTGCTAGGGCTGCAAATGAGCTAAGCCGTTCGCGAGCGGCTCGGTGTTCGGCTCAATAAAAACTCGTTCGCGTTCGCGTTCGTTTTATAAATGAGCCAAATTTAAATCTTAATTCAAGACTCAATTAATAAACGAGTCAAACTTGAGTAAAACTAAATTCGGCTCGATTAGCCTCGTGAACAGGTTTGCGAACAGCTTGATTAATAGACTCGCAAATAGGCTCATTTATAATTTATTAATATATACATCTATAATTTATGTTTTGTAATTATGTAATTAATAATGATATATGCATACAATTAATTTCACTAATATTATGTCTTATAATTTCATCAAATAGTTGAGAAATTTATTTTTTTTTTTTTTACAAAAAAAGAGTTTATGTTACATAATAATAATAATAATAATATTATTATTATTATTATTATTAGCCTAACAATTTTGGCACTCAAAAAAATATATTTTAACAATTGCAATTTTTTTTATAATTCAATTTAACTAAAATACACATACTTATAATTTTCTTATATGTGTACTTTAAATATTTGTAAAAAGTAAATAAATTATATATTTAATTGCATTTTCAATTTTTAACAAAAGTTATTCTTTATTAGGAAAATAATTAATGCTCATCTACTTAATCTATAAGTCATATACGTTTTAACTGTTGGACTAGTCGAGTAGTTTGATGATGTTATACAATTGTTATTTTTTCCAAAATCAATACTATATTACATCTTTAGAAAGATAAGTAACTCTTAAATAAGTAATATAATAGTAAAAAAATAAAATTATTTAGAATATCATATGATTCCTGAGAATATTATATATTTTCATATAAAATTATGATTTGCATAATTCAAGTTCATGTATCTTATATTACGATAATATTTTTATTTTTTTAGAACATGTAATGCTCAATTTTATAATTAAATTTTTTTTTACTAATTAGATACTTTTGTTTTTATGTTAGTTTTAAGTATTTTTTTTGTTATATTTACTTTATTAAAAATGAATTTTGATGAGTCATAAAGCTCGAGCCGCTCTAATAGTTAAATGAGCCGAGTTTGAACACGATTTTCAAGCTCAAGTCAAGTCTGAACACGCTAAATCTCGGCTCGGCTCATTTAGAGCCCTACATTTTGCTATTAAAAGACAAAATATATATATTTCTAGATCACTCAATAGCTAACAATTTCTTAGGCAGTCGCGTATAAGCTACACCCAACTTTAATATAATTAAACTTCTCCTCTAACCATCCCAACAATCCCGCCCTCCAAATTTTTGCATCACTAGAAGCTTAAGGTAATGACCAAGAATTAAAAATAAGAGAAGTGCTAGCATTAAGTTCCAAGCAGTTATCTGCACTACAAATCTCAGGGTCATGTTAGCACCCAACAATTTCTTCCACTCGCACTCTGCTGTGCACCTCAAACTCGCCCAGATTTTCCTTGCTGCACATTTCATGGTCTGCCTTTGAAAAGTAAGGCGTAAATTTTGTAATATATCCAGTGAGGCTCAGCCCAAATCTGCCATTCTAAACTCTTTACAATAATCAAAACCAACACATCTCCCACGTCATATTTTCAAAGCACAACAACTATCTGAACCAATTTCTCTTAACTTGTAACCAGTATAGATTCTCCTAAGTTGTTATTATGCTTAAGCTTTAAGCAGTTAAGCTACTACTATTTCCTTCCTTAACAAAAACTTAAGCTAAATAGAAGCTATCAGGATAATCAAATCAAATAGTCAGCTCAATTAACAATCAAAAATTCCAAAATCAACAAAAGTTATTAATTACATCTAAAACACTAGCAACAATCAAAAAAATCCAAACCCATTCAGGGAAGCCATAAATCGAACGAGAATCAGAACCACTCAAAATCATAACAAAGGTCGAAAATTAACACATACCCATTTCCGAGGAGGGAGACTCCAGTCCATCCCCAAAGGCAGAGGCGATGTACCATCATGGCGGTGTCTAGGTGGGCTCTTAGGCTTGCGTATAACCGATTTACCATTGATTTTATCCCCAAAACTAATCTTATCATCGTCACTGTTGTCATAATTTTCATCAATTGAGAACTTGGATGATGAAGATGAACGGTGAAGATGATGATGGTGAGAGATGGAGATGGGGTTGATGATGGGATCAGAGAAATTAGCAAAATCAAAAAGAGAGAGGTCGTGTGCATACAGATTCATATCTCCCAATTTCTGTTTTCAAATTCTAAGAACAAATTGAAATATTCTCTTTGAATCTGAAGAAATCTCTGATTATCTGTAACAGAATTTTGATTAGTTTCTTTCAACTTCAAATTCCTTCTCTCACTTCCATTTTTTTCTCTCTCAGGTGTCAGCTATTGGACATGGCTTCTGTAACTAGTTTTTATTTTTATTGGGCCGAAGAAGGCCCAATTTTATTTCATGGCCTAAAGACCCACTAGTTAGCAGAGCCAAGCCCAAACTCTGCTCTGAAAAATCATGGGGAGAAAAAATAAATTCAAAATTTTAAATAATCAAATTAACCAATTTTAATTGTTTGATATGCAATTGTCATTTTCTAAAATATATAATTAACTCGATAATAATAAAATTAAAAATAATAATATTATTAAATGTATAAAAATAACTATAAAAAAATTAAATCGGGTTAACCAGGAATCAGTTAGAGGCTAGTTCGGCTTGATGACCTGCTAACACTCATTTAATTTATTAAAAAATAAAATAAAATATATTTCTTTAGAGGTCAAACATCTAACCATTTGAGCTAAATATTAATTCTTATGTAGTTTTTCACAGTATTATTTTATATTTCCAAAAATAAAAAAAATAATAACATATTCACATTGTAAAATATCTATTATTAATTTAATTACTTTCAATTCAATTTTAATTTAATTTCGATTAAACTTATTAACTCATTATTCTCTTTCTCCACTTATTTGAAGGTCATATCGAATTTAAAAATTATGAAATTAACATCTACTATTTATGTGTTGTTTACTATTTAATAAACATTTTTATAAAGTATAGTGTTTTTAGGCATTTACAACTTATGACATTTTTATTTTTTTTTTTTGGCCAAATACAACTTATGACATTGAAGTAATTCATGTCATACTACTAATGAAAGCTCGAATAATGATTTGATAATATGTTTTTCATATTTACTTTATGATAATATTAATATTTAATTAGTATGATTGAAATACAATGTGTTTTATAAACAAAATATTAATTTCTATAAATAGTTAATTAGACTAGACATAATTAATATAAAAAAAATAAAAATATTGATTTAACTCCATGACTTATGAATAGTAATTTTTGCAATGGTATGTAGTTATTGGTGTTCAGCTGTGTTTGTCGTCCTGTCTAGTACTCTACGCTCTAGTTGTCCTGCTCAAAAAAAAAAAAAGGCACAACAAACTAAAACGCACGTTCATTGGACAGCTGCTCAGACAGCTTTTTTCTTTTCTATTTTTTTATTTTATCATTAGCTATAGAGTCTAGCGTATGATTTTTCAGCATTTCAATTTTAATTGGACAAATTATTATTTTGTCCCTCCATTTAGTTAATATTACTAGTGAGTTTCTTTCTTTTTAGAAATACATTTTTTTTTTCCAAATTCTTTCTTTTTAGAAATACATTAAAATATCCATAAGGTTTTATTATATCGACTACTTAATCTCTCTGTCCACAATTTTAACATATTCCAGTATATTCTATCAATTAAAAATAAAAATAATAGATTTGGCCTTTACTCCTCTTATACCATTAAAATTACATTTTTTTTTCAATTAAATTGCAATAATTTGCTAAAATTAATTTAAAAAATCTATTTATAAAACAATATTTAAATAAATATTTTAATGTTAAGATTTAATTAAATATTTTTTTTTTATAATTAAGTGTTTTAATAGATAATTTTTTTAGTTTTAATAATAAAAAATTCCTAAAATTTTCAATTTTTATTTTATATCTTTTAATAGTCAAACAAATGAAACCCTACAATCTTCAACTCAGCTGTTATCGACAATCCACCAAAATGGTAGTCGTTGCTCCACCTCCTTCGCCAACCCCTACTCCACCTGTGCCAAAAAATAAAGAGAGAGAATTGAACAGGGAAAGAAACTAGAACAGGAAGAAGGGGGAAAATAAATGAGAGCAAGAGAAGAGGAACAATTGGAGAGAAAGGTGTTATTGTGTAGGTTTTTTTCGACGAGTTAGGATCAGAAAATATATATAAGGAATAAAAAATTAAAGAGAAACGTAGAGAGAGAAAGTTTCGAGGATAAAGAATCAATGGTGGTTTAGAGAGCACTTTCCTTAATATTGCAACGCCTCCAAAAGCTCACATATGGTATTGGTTTCAATTAAGCTCACCTTCCAAAAGCACCACCGCCTTTGAACTTGTAGAACATTGAAATGATACTGAACAACTACAAAACAACACGAAAACTTCTCAAAATGGTGACTTGACCAAATATCATGAGCAATTTGTATCTAGCCTTTCTAAATTGGACCCAAGTACCTCTAACGATATCAAGAAACTCACTCTCAAATCTCCCAAAAGTTGAAGACATTGAGGAAGAAGAAAAATGAGGACGACAATGAAGATGAAAATCCATCTCCCAAAAGGCAAAATCAACTCTCATCTTTGAACCAACAACAACAAAGAGAAGAACTGACGTGGAGGCCTTTGCAGAAGGGTTCCTAGGCCGCCTAGACAAGCAGCGGGCCAAGCAGAAGAAATAGCGGCCCGGGACAGCTGTAATTTTTGGGCCTTGCAGGTACTTGATCCAAAGGGAAATGTTGTAACAGATCCGAGTTTTTTCGGCCAAATTCCTTCATTTGGGCCCTTATTTTTGCCGTTTTTCCATTTATGGAAACTTTTTGAATTGTTTGTAACTTTTGGTAGGAACCCCGGATTTAGGCGCCGTCTGTGGCGCTTTCCTTTTTAGTATCATTATGTTTTTCTGGTGTAATATTTCGAAACTGCCATTTTTGGTAGTTTCCATATTAGTACCCGTGTCTAGGGTTTCG
>CATKHJ010796311.1:0-14532 GCA_949750685.1 Vernicia montana | reverse complement strand
TAAAAATGAAATTTCAGTGCAAAGGGGTACCAACCACGGGAGGGGGCTACAGATCCGCGTCAGAACTGAGCGAATCTGCGTCAAGACTGCGCGGATTCCACCGGCGAGCCATGCGGATCCGCCGGAGGGTCTAGCGGATCCGCGCAGAGGCCTTGCGGATCCGCAGGCCCTCCCAGCAGACGCCACGTGGCAGTGCTCCTTGGGTCATTTTTTGGGTTTTCGGGATCTCCGGGTCAATTTTTAGAGTTTTCGGGTCAATTTTTGGGCTATTCTGAAGTCTAAAAAATTATCGGTCAGTGTCGTTGGGTCCGAAATTAATTATCGGACATTTTGGCAGTCAGTTTTGAGAGAGATTCGATCAGTTTCCAGAAAATACTGTCTGGTACAGAAAGTCCAATCAGGCTTGGAAAAATATCAGGTTTGATGGAAAAAACATTCCGGTCCGCTCTGGTAGGCTTGGAAATATTTTTGGGTCAGTTTGTCGGTCAGTTTTGAGAAAAATTCGGTCAGTTTTGGAAAGATGCTGTCTGATACAGGTTGTCCGATCAGGATCGAAAAAGTGCTGACTTGACTAGAAAAATATTCTGATCAGTTCTGTGAATTCAGAAATAATTTTTGGAGGTGCAAAATTGAGAGTTCACACCTTAATGGTTACTTAGTAGTATATATATGGGTGTGGTTATGTTATGTTATGTGTGGACTATCATTCTTCATTTAATGAACTATTATGTCCCTTTTCAGTAAAATGAGTGCTAGAGCTAGAAGAGCAGTTGCAAGAGCGCAAGCTGCTGCTGCTGAGGAGCATGTTACTCCAGAGGAAGAGGGCTCCACAGGCCTAGTAGCACCGGCCCCTAGTCGCAGAGGTAGATATAGGCAGGCTAGTGATGAGGTTCCTACTGGGGTGGATGCCCTACTTGCTGGATTTCAGAGGATTATAGCTGATGTGACTAGAGTCATCCCTCCAACAACTCCACCTGTAGTACCTGTAACACCTGCAGCCTCTACAGTATATTTAGAGAGATTCATTAAGCATAATCCCCCTACTTTCTCTGGTGATGAGGAACAAGCTTATGACTTCTTGGATAACATTAGAGAGATTTGTCTGGAGTTGGGTTGCTCAGATACTAGATCTATTTATTTCACTAACCGTAAGCTAGAGGAGCTAGCTCAGACATAGTATAAGAACTATATTCGATGGAGATATCAGGAGATGACTTGGGATGACTTTAGCATGGAGTTCTTGACTTAGTTTGTTCCTCCTGGGTTTATTCATAGAAAGATGATTGAGCTTGAGAATTTGAGGAAAGATGAGCACACTTCAGTGGTAGATTTCACTAATAAGTTTTTAGGGTTGTGCAGGTTTATACCTTCAGCAGTACCTGATGATGAAGCTAAGAAATTTCAATACATTAGGGCCTTAAGAGATGACTATCAATCTCTACTTAGTGGACGTCAGGGTCATCCTTTCAGTGAGATAGTTGATGATGCTCAGGATATTGAGTTTACGGTAGATGAAAAGAAGAATGCGAGAAGGACTAACCGAGGCAAGGGCCAGGGCACATCTGATTTTGTTGGTATTGCTGGTACTTTTACCGTGAGGACCTACTCTACTGATTCTCAGAGTTCCTACAGACGCAAGAACAAAGGCAGGAATAAAGGTGGATTTAGACATAAGAGAGGCTATAGTGGTAGTAGTGGTGGATCCAGTTACAGTGGTTCAGGTTCAGGTACCACAGTATGTGCTAAATGTGGTAGAGCCCATCAGGGGCAGTGTTGGCAGGGATTGAGTGTATGTTATGGATGTGGTCAGCCGGATCACTTTGCTAGAGATTGCCCTATAACAGGTGGTCAGAAAGCTTTTTCTCAGGGATCTATGGCTAGTGTAGCTTAGCCTATGCACACCTCTGCTCCTTCTCAGTCCGGGGAACGATTTAGTGGCCAGCAAGGCCATGGTTTTGGGGGCAGAGGTAGAGGACAGAGTCAGGGACAGAGTTCTGGATTTGCTGGTAGAGGACAAAATTAGAACCAGGGTAGGGTTTTCACACTCACCCATCAGGACGCTCAGGCTTCGAATGCTGTAGTGGTAGGTATTCTTTTCTGTTTGCTTTTTAGAGGCAGTGTATTATTAGATTCGGGTGCTACGCACTCTTTTATATCCCTCAGTTTTGCAGTAAAAGTTGATATGATGCCTGTCAGTCTTGAGTGTCCATTATCAGTTGCCACTCCTATGAGTGATTCCTTGTTAGTAGACACAACTTTTTCTGCATGTCCAGTTCGAGTCGAGGGAAGGATTCTTCCTACCGATTTAATTATGCTTGATGTGATGGATTTTGATGTAATTCTGGGTATGGACTGGTTGTCGACCCATTATGCTACCCTTGATTGTCGCAACAAGGAAGTTATTTTCTATATTCCTAGTGATACAGAGTTTTCTTTCAGGGGAGATAAAAGTGCTGCTCCCTATAACCTTGTTTCAGCTATCAGTGCTAGAAAGATGTTATGTCGTGGCTGTTAAGGTTATTTAGTTCTTGTCAGAGATATTTCCAAGGACATTGGAGATGTGGAGAATATGCCTATAGTAAATGAATTTCCTGAAGAACTTCTAGGATTACCTCCGAATAGGGAAATAGAATTATGTATTAATGTGGTACCTAGAACAGACCCTATATCCATGCCACCTTATAGGATGGCACCTACAGAATTAAAGGAGCTCAGGGAGCAGTTACAAGATCTTTTGGATAAAGGTTTTATTCAACCCAGTACTTCTCCCTGGGGGTGCTCTGGTATTGTTTGTGAAAAATAAAGATGGATCGATGTGTCTCTGTATTGATTACAGTCAATTGAACAAGGTGACTATAAAGAATAAGTATCATCTTCCTCGAATCGATGATCTATTTGATCAGCTTCAGGGTGCTACATATTTTTCAAAAATTGATCTTCATTAAGGATATCATTAATTGAGGATTATGAGGGAAGATATTCCTAAATCAGCATTCAGAACTAGGTATGGGCATTATGAGTTCATTGTGATGTCTTTTGGACTCACTAATGCACCTGCCGTATTTATAGATCTGATGAACCAAGTGTTTAAACCATTCCTAGATCAGTTTGTCATTGTGTTTATCGATGACATTTTGATATACTTAAAGACTCCTAAAGAACATGCTCAACACTTGAGGATAGTTTTGCAAACTTTGAAGAATCATCAGCTTTATGCTAAGTTTTTCAAGTGTGAATTTTGGTTAGACAGTGTAGCTTTTCTGGGGCATGTTGTTACTAAAGATGGTATTATGGTGGACCCCAAAAAGGTAGAAACTGTCACAAATTGGTTAAGACCTACTATAGTCACCAAGGTTTACAGTTTTCTTGGGTTAGCTGGCTATTATTGTCGCTTTGTTCAAAATTTTTCAAGGATAGCAGCCCCTTTGACTCGATTAACACAGAAGAATGTTAAGTTTCAATGGACTGAGGCATGTGAAGATAGTTTCTAAAGACTTAAAGATTGCCTTACCTTAGCTCCAGTATTAGCTTTACCTTCGGATATGGGCGGTTACACCGTTTACTGTGATGCTTCGAGAATTGGTCTAAGGTGTGTTTTGATGCAGCATGGTAAAGTAATTGCTAATGCCTCTCACCAATTGAAAAAGCATGAGCATAATTACCCCCACCCACGATTTAGAAATGGCAGCAGTAATTTTTGCCTTGAAAATTTGAAGACATTACTTGTACGGTGAAACTTGTGAGATTTACACGGATCACAAAAGCTTGAAATACATTTTTGAACAGAGGGACTTGAATTTGAGACAAATGAGATGGATGGAACTTCTTAAAGATAATCATTGCACCATTCTTTACCACCCTGGTAAAGCGAATGTTGTAACTAATGCATTGAGTAAGAAGTCCTCTAGTAGTTTAGCTCACATTGTGGTAGAGAAAAGACATATAGTTAAAGAGTTACAGGAATTGTTTGATGAAGGGTTACAGTTGGAGGTGCACAGCTCTGAAGTACTGTTGGCACATTTCAAGGTCCATTCAATTCTAGTGGAAAGAATTAAAGTGGCTCAAAGACGAGACCCACAATAGTGAAGAATTATGGATGAGGTGCAGGAAGGCAGTACACAAGACTTCGTAATTGATGATAATGAAGTGCTTCGACACGGTTCTCGTTTATGTGTTCCTGATGTAGATAATTTGAGAAAAGAGATTTTGGAAGAAGCACACCTCGCAGTGTACAACGTGTACCCGGGTTCCACCAAAATGTACCGTGATTTGAAGGGTATTTATTGGTGGAATGGCATGAAGAAAGATGTTGCTAAATTTGTTTCTAGATGCCTAACTTGTCAACAAGTAAAGTTGGAACATCAGAAGCCTTATGGATTATTGCAACCACTTTTTATTCCTGAGTGGAAATGGGAAATGATTACCATGGATTTTGTGACTAGATTGCCTAAGACTATTGCAGGGTATGACTCTATATGGGTTATCGTGGATCTATTAACCAAATCGGCACACTTTATTCCTATTAAGGTCAATTACTCTATGGCTAAGTATGCCCGGTTGTATGTGGAAAAGATAGTTTGCTTGCATGGAGTTTCAATCTCCATTGTGTCAGATAGAGGACCCCAATTCACTTTCAGATTCTGAAAATCTTTGCAAGATGTTTTGGGTACAAGGTTAGAATTCAGCACAGCTTTTTACCCTCAGACGGATGGTCAGTCTGAGAGAACAATTCAAACTTTGGAGGATATGCTTCAAATGTGCATACTTGACTTTGGAGGTCATTGGGATTGACACTTGCCATTAATTGAATTTGCTTATAATAATAGCTATCATGCTAGTATTGAAATGATACCTTATGAGGCTCTGTATGGCAGAAAGTGCAGATCTCCAATTTGTTGGGAAGAAGTTGGAGAAAAGCAGTTGGCAGGACCTAACGTGGTTCAGATCACTTCAGAGAAAGTTTCTATAATCCGAGAATGGCTGAAGACTGCCTTTAGCAGGCAAAAGAGTTATGCGGATGCTTGGCGTAAAGATCTTTCTTTTGATGTGGGTGATTTCATCTTTTTGAAAGTTTATCCTATGAGAGGAGTAATGAGATTTGGTAAGAAAGGAAAGTTGGCACCAAGATATATTGGCCCATATATGATCTTAGAGAGAGTTGGAACAGCTGCGTATTGTTTGGACTTGCCATCGGATCTTTCGCATGTCCACCCTGTGTTTCACATCTCTATGTTGAGGAAGTATATTTCCAATCCTTCCCATGTGTTACAGCCACATGAGATTCAGATTTGTGAAAATTTGTCTTATGAGGAAGTTTCTGTAGCTATAATGGATTTTCATATTCGCAGGCTTCGTTCTAAGGAAATTCCTATGGTTAAAGTTATGTAGCGTAATCACACTACCGAAGAGTGTACGTTGGAAGTAGAAGACAAGATAAGAGAAAAATATCCTTATCTGTTTGGAACTAGTTGATTTATTTTGAAATATAATACTTCTATGCTTTTAAGTAATTATGTATTGATATTTAATGAAACCAAACTGGTGTTATATCTTTTGGTAAATTACTATCTTTATCTAAATTTGAAGACGAATTTCTTTTAAGGGGAGGAGATTGTAATACCTTGAATTTTGAATTATAAGATTTATTAATATTGAGTATTTTATTTTATTTAAAATAAATTATTGTTTATTTAATTAAATTGTTTAATTGAAATTCAGAAATTTTAATTATTATTATTATTAGTATTATATATATATATGTTTTATTATGGAACGGGAAAAGAGGCAGGGAAAGAAACACACACACACATAGAAGAAACTGCCATTTCGTCGCTATCTGGTCACCGTCCGTCGACACGTGCCGGCTAGGGAGAAAGCTCGGCCTCCGACGTTTCCAACGGTACTAGCACGGTCGCCGTCCGCCCCGCACCGCCCTCCAAACGTCCACCAGTCAGTGGACTTTTAAGAGCTTTTTCGATCGATTTCGATCTCCGTTCTCCCCGATTTTGGTACCATTGGTTTTCTCTTATCTTAAGCTTCGATTTGGTACCTCATTTGCTAATTATAGTGAACGTTTGAATTTGGTTGTAATCCTGTGAATTTGTAAGGCTATCGATGCATTTTTCGGCGACTCTCCGGTGAGTGAGGGAGAGTGGTATACATTTCCGATGTCTATGTTTCGATACGAATCAATTGGCACTAATTTTGCCGCTATCCGACACCGTTGATATTTTTCGGTGACTTTTACAGTGACTCTCAAGTGAGTGTGCCCGGCAGTCCGAAATTGATCCCTGATGGTTAATTTAATGTTAGAATTGTTTATTTTGGCATAATGGAATTATTATGAATTTAGATAATTAATTGTGGTTAAATTATTTAAGAGTTATTAAGGGAATAATATATATTATTGGAATTTAATTTTGAGAATTGCTATTGGGAGCCCAGTTGGGATATTCGATATTTCGATGTTGAGTCTATTGTCTGAGTTTCAGGGGGATTAGGTCTACTCTAGGATAAACTCTGCCAGATTTTGGTGGATTTCTCTATGGTCTTAGGACGTGTCTATATGTTGATTCTTATAATTCTTATTATGATAATCCGTTAATGCTATATTTTCTAGATAGTTCAAGACCATCTTCTGCGGCCCCAGGTCCAAGTCACTGATCGAGTTTGATTTCCCGCACTTGTGTTGTGAGTGATACTTTTTAATATATTTTCCTGTATTCCATATATCAACATTTACTATATGTATATCCGTATATAATTATGCATTATGAATATTAATTGAGCATGTTGACATACGTATGTGAATGCTTCATTAATTATGTGTGTTGCATATTAATTATGGATGCTGGATGGGATTGGGATGATACAAGGATCACCTAAGATTGTGATTATGATATGATGATGATTATATTTGATGAGCTATGACCGATGTATGACAGTTTGGAGCTTGCTCATCGTTCGCTGCTGCCAGTCGGGTCGGCGCTGCGTGACTTAGGCTAGGGACAGCTGGGACCCTATGTAATGGATTTAAGAGCAGTACTTGGTTACAAAGAGCCAGGATAGGGGATCGTCTCCCCATATTGAGATTTAGTGTGATTCTTGTAGACTAATTCTCATCCATGTATGATTATGTGATTATGTATATGTATGACACGTTGCATGAGCACTAATATTATATTGATATTGGAGCACCAGGTTTGTATATTGGTTGGTATCATTCACTGAGTTGAGACACTCACCCCTGTCTCACCATTTTTTTTTTCAGGTTGCAGGGTGAGCCTGATTATTTTACTACTGTTGAGTTTTCCTGTCATTTCCTCCAATAGTGAAATTTATACTTATGTCTTGTTGTGTATAATATCATAATTCTAAAATTTCGCAATTACAGTATACCGAGCTTGTATCTGTAATAGCATATTGATATCTGTTGTCTGTATTATGTATGGTGAGATATTATGCTGAACAAGAACCTGTTGATATAGTGAGATGTGATTGGATGGATATATAATGATGCTGGCACAGGTTCTGTTGGCATGTGAGCCCTTAACCCTTGAATTATGATTCCATAGTATATTCTCTATTGATTAATCATGTCAGGCTGACTACGGATTATGGAAGCCTTAAACTTTTTCGTACCCTAGTGCCGGTCACGTGCCTCTGGAATCGGGTCGTGACACTTAAGACCTTATATCGAAGAGCTTCAAAAAACTTTCGCCTCTATGACAGAGAACCAACACCCATGAAAGCAAACCTGAGAACAGATTCACTTTGTTGAAGCCCTCTAACCTGTGTAGATCCACGGTCTCTGTCAAGGATTATGGTTCTTCTAAAAAAAAAAAAGACATCAGATCTAGAGAAAACCAAATTGAAGAAGCCATAGTCAAAGATAACACTACCTTCCCCTATCCACCTCCTTCCTTCCACAATCAAAACCACCAATGAAAGAATATAGAGATGGACAGGTTGAACTATGCCGTAGAATAAAACTTCCTCACCGCCGTTAGAGATCAACAAAATGAAAGCAAAAAACCTGATGTAAACGGGAGTCCAAGCTAGTTCACAAAAAAAAAAAAAAAAAAAAAATCAATGGCTTATTTGAGAAGAGGTAAACTAGATAACAAAGAAACAAAAGAAAAGAAAAGGAAGAGGAAAAATGGGTATACCCACTAATGGCCAAAGCCACCGGAGTAACCCTCTGTATAACCCAAGCGGCACTTGCAGGTGAAGGAGAGGAAAAAACCCTAGCAGAGGAAGAGTCTAGTTTCTTTCTAAAACTAATTTGTTTCGTTGGGTTAATTAATTGGTTGAAAATGAAACCCCTCTAAAACTAGAATGCTACTAACAAAATAATACTCCATTCGTCCCAAATTGATAGACAAGTTTTTCTTAATGAGCGTCCCAAATTATAGGTTCATTTCCATTTTAAAAGAATAATTTAGATAGTATTTTATTAAAATATCCTTATTTATTTAACATTGATATTAATAAACTCATTATTTAAATTAGCTATATTTATATTTTAAAAAATATATTAATATCCACTAATATAAGAGTTGGGCTCAAAGAAATTAATCTCATGATTTATAACCTTCAATCACATTTTTTTTTCTTACTAATATGGAAAACAACATTATTCGACAAAAATGTATTGAAGAATAAAAATTTTATTCCACAAAATATTTTTGAATTGTGAATTATTGTAATGTATTTTTAGAAAAAAAAAATTAAAATTAATGATTTTAACTAAATTAATCTCTAATTCTTAATTTATATTAAAAATTAGTTATATTTATGGAGGACTAATAATAATATAATACACAGTAATGGGTGGTTATAACTTTTTTTTCAAAATTAATACTAATACTATTTTTTCGGTAAAAATAAAAAACCGACAAAATGGCGCATTTTCGATTTCATCTGGAAAGTTCCACAGCCTTCTATACCTCTAACTCTGAAGTGTTCCAGACAAATCCTTCTCTTTCTCTTATTTTCTCTTCTCCTCTTATTCAAGTACCCCAGTATCACTCATCAATCAAAATCATACTCAGCAACATTAAGTAATACTGCAAAACTCACCAGCCTTCAATTTTTAGCAGAAGAGAAGCAAATAATAATACAGAGTAAAGTTCAATATGGGTGTTGATTATTACAAGATTTTGCAAGTCGATAAGAATGCTAAAGATGACGATTTGAAGAAGGCATATAGAAAACTTGCTATGAAATGGCACCCTGATAAGAACCCGAATAACAAGAAAGAAGCTGAGGCTAAATTCAAGCAGATCTCTGAAGCCTATGAGGTAAATCATCATAACTGTCCATTATTTCTTTCAATTTCTTTGGCTGTTGATTGATTATATGTATCAGCTCTGTTTTATCCATGGAACTTTTGATTGATTATATCAATAAGGATAGGTAGTTTTCTGGGTTTTCTTTGGAAATGGCAATTGTTAGTCTTCCTGTTATAATTTCTTTTTGTTATTTGAGATTTCTTGATTTTATACTTTTTATGGGTATTTCTCTGCTCTGTATTTTATGGTGGTCCTCTGAGAATTCGTATATAATCATTATCATTTTCTCTCTGTATCTTATCTTATGGACTCCGTTAATTCTGGAAGCTGATATTGTATCTGAATTCTTTGGCAGGTTCTAAGTGATCCTCAAAAGAGAGCAATCTATGATCAGTATGGAGAAGAAGGGCTCAAAGGCCAGGTGCCTCCGCCGGATGCTGGTGGTCCTGGAGGAGCAACCTTCTTCTCTACTGGAGATGGACCAACAACATTTAGATTCAATCCTAGAAATGCAAATGACATTTTTGCTGAATTCTTTGGCTTCTCAACCCCATTTGGAGGAATGGGAGGTGGTAGTGGCATGAGGGGTGCTTCAAGATCCTTTGGTGGAATGTTTGGTGATGATATTTTCACTTCTTTTGGTGAAGGACGTCCAATGAGTTCAGTTCCTCGCAAAGCCCCTGCAATTGAGAATACATTGCCTTGTACTCTTGAGGAGCTTTACAAGGGAACTACTAAAAAGATGAAGATTTCAAGGGAAATTGCTGATGCTAGTGGGTAAGTGGAGCAATTTCATTTTGAGTTTTGACTTCAATATGTATGCCTGTGTGTATTTTTATCTGTTTCTATTGGGTTGTGTTGCTAATCGAACTTATAACAATGGTGAATGAATAGTCCATTAATCATGGAATGTTACAAATGGAACTTGTAAAATTGTTTTCTGAAGTCTGTTAGTGAATGAAAGGTCTATTAATCCCTAGATGTGTTTGATGGCTATTGCTTCTGTAGTTGCTAGCTATGACCATTAAAATGCTCTGCCATTGCAGTTGTCAAACACCTTAGGCCTTGTGCTGTGTGCTTCTGCCTGTTGATAGTTATAGTTACACTCATCATTTAGTCTATTGGTTTATTGACTGCTCGTTTTTTCCTTGTGATGATACAGGAAAACCTTGCCGGTGGAGGAAATACTAACCATTGATATCAAGCCTGGATGGAAAAAGGGAACGAAAATCACCTTCCCGGAGAAAGGCAATGAACAACCAAATGTGATACCTGCTGATCTTGTCTTCATAATTGATGAGAAACCACACAGCACATTCACAAGGGAAGGCAATGACCTGGTTGTGACCAAGAAGATAACTCTTGCAGAAGCTCTAACAGGCTATTCTGTCTATCTCACAACTCTAGATGGCAGAAGCCTGACCATTCCAATCAACAATGTGATTTATCCAGACTATGAAGAAGTTGTTCCGAGGGAAGGCATGCCGATACCAAAGGATCCCTCGAGGAAGGGTAACTTGAGAATCAAGTTCAACATAAAATTCCCAACAAGGTTAACAGCTGAGCAGAAATCAGGAATCAAGAAACTATTGGCCCCATAGATTGGTTTATCATGACCAAACCAGCAATACATACGGAGTCCATTGTGAATAAGTTTTTGTTTTTTGAGATTGTAGTTTTGAGTTGTACTTGATTATTTGTGTTGTATGGTTCAACTAATAGTACATCTGTTATCCAGTCTAATAAAATTAGCAAATTTAGCTTGATATAAATTTAGAATTAATTACATAATTTAGCCTTGATTAGTATTTAGTCTTGCTATGAAATTTGTTTTATCCTTAGTGTTTTATGTTGTTTGATAGAGAATTGAATCAAACACACCAAAAAATTGTGTTGTGTCTGAATATATTCGTTAGTTTAATGTAAGATTAAATCATTTAAAATAAGCGTAAGGATATATAAATCTATATCTATAACTAATATATAAAGGCGAATTCGAAAATTTAAATGATTTTGCTAACGATCTGACGTCGTTTTCTATTTTTTTTTTTTTTTTAATCCAATACGCAAAACAACGCCGTTTTACTTATACATTTATGCATTGTAATTTACATATTCATAGCTGATTTTAATGTTTGGTTTGATCAACAAAGGGGTTCAAATTTGAAGCTAGCAGGTGGATCGGGAGCTTCAAATGCTGTCTTCTTCAAGTTTCAACGCTCTTTTCCTTAAATTCGTGCCTCTTTTGGTTTTTCTTCTCTTGATACTGGTTTCTTTTTCTATCTTTGCATTTCTTTTCTGTTATCCTTTTGTTTTCTTTTTTTGGAATTCAATTTTTTTTGGGTTTTTATTTTTTATTTTATTTTAAGTGCGAGCACTGAATTGAATGTTGTTTCTAGCTTCAATGAGATTGTTCCCGACACTGGAATCTTTGATGATTTCGAGAAGTTAGTATTTTTTTTTTTCTTTATATTCTTTTACCGAACATGAAGTTTGAAGTTTCAATCATTTTTTTTTTTTTTTTTTTTTTAATGATTGTTTGAATTTCAGATTTTCTCCGAACATCCTCCATCCTTTTAAACATCACTTCTTCTTTATTATTTACAGGAAGCATACTCAATAATTCATTCATCTTACCCAAAATATTTTAGGAGGAAGAAAATAACTCTTAACCATATTTCATTATTTCTTTATCTTTTTTTCTCTTTAATATTTTTTTTCTTTTTTCATTTCTTTCATTTTTAAATTATTATTATTATTATTATTGTTATTATTAATAAAAAAATTATTATTATTAAATTACTATATTATTATTAAAATATTATTTTATAATATTTTAAATCAAATTATTCTTTTTTTATAGTAAAAATTTTATGTAAAGTAGGAGAAATAAAATTATAGTATAATAATAATAATAGTTTGTTATAATATTTTTATCAAATTATATTTTTTTTAGTTGTAAAAATTTTATATAGAGTAGAAGAATAATAATAATAATAATAATAATTTGTGATAATATTTTTAAAAAGATTATATTTTTTAATTACAAAAATTTTATGTAGAATAAAAAAAAGAATTTATAAATTTATGTATAAAGAAATAGAATTGTATATTTATTAATAAAATAATGAAATAGAAAGCGAAATAGAAAATTTAGTTGGAATATCCATATTTTTCAAGATAAGTTAAAATAAGGAGTTAATTATTTATAATATAATAGGGAGTAAAATAATGAGTATTATTGAACATGCTTTTAGTTCTCTATAACTCGTTTTAATTGGATGATTGCGCTTAATTTTCATTTTTAATTAATTAGCAACTTTTTTTTTTTCTTTGGTGATCCTGACAATGAGTACAAATACATTCGATTAAATAAATATGATTTTTGACTTGGATTTTGATTTTACGGAATCGAGGATTCAACGTACTCTTGAATTATAGGAATTACAATTTAGAGATTGCAATTATTTTGGCAATTTTTTTTTAATGATTAGCATTGTCTTGGTGCCTTCTGGAAGAT
Source organism: Vernicia montana (assembly GCA_949750685.1). Taxonomy (NCBI): domain Eukaryota; kingdom Viridiplantae; phylum Streptophyta; class Magnoliopsida; order Malpighiales; family Euphorbiaceae; genus Vernicia; species Vernicia montana. The sequence goes on along the minus strand of CATKHJ010796311.1, from coordinate 1,719 downwards.
GATATTTTAATTTGGATGCTTGAGTTGAAGGTGGTGGTAAGTTACCTACATATGCAGTATTTTCCTTACATAGCATCAGAAAGGAATCTGGACAAATTGATTGAGACCATTCAATTAGAATTAGTGATTCTTCATCATTTTCGGTTAGATGGGACCATTCCTATTGGTAGTTTTGGATTATTGAGTTAATTAATTAACTAATTTTAAATATGTTATTTGGAAATATAAGATGAATTAAAAATAAATAAATAAATAAAGGTTAATATATAAATGTAAATAATTTGTTGCATGAAAGAGTAGTGTAATTCAATGATTAGTAACACAATCATGAAATGTAATAAGAGACATTATAAGACAGATGGAAAAACTCGCGAGCAGGAACCCTACTAATTTTTTTTATGGTTTTGTGTTGAGTTGCTAATGTAGGAATAGTTTATTTTCATAAAGCCAAAAAAAGTATAATATTAAACTAAACGGGGGTTTAATGAATTTATGTTTTAGTTATGTTGGAATTGCTTGCAAAGTTATTTGGGAGTAAAATACTGAATTGACTTATGGGCTCTACTTTAAATCAATTTATTCTTGCATTTTTGCTGCTAATGTGAATATTAATATGCTCTAATATTGGATCATATTATGTGATATTCGAGGTTTTTTTTGTGTCTGATGATGTTAATATCTTTACTTGTGCGTATAGGTTCCAATGAAGAAGGGTAATGGTCAAACAATTATGGTTCCACTTTTCCAAAGTCAAGAAAATATTATTGGAAATGTGTTGTGCTTAATGGTATTTTTGTGTATGTTATTGATTATAGTGAAGCATTTTTATAATTTTCCCAGTTGGTATTATTGATTTGATACTTATGTCATTTTAGATTTCAATAGAGCCATTTTAAGGGAAGAAGGTTGAAGGTCTGATTCAATCCTTCATGAGGTCAAATTTTATATTTGATCCTTTTCAATTTTTATAATTAATCAAGTTTTTGTTTGATATTAATTTTCATAAAGTTTCTGTTTTGAGCAATGGGTTGTCGTTTATTTAATTATTAAACGCAAATACTTTTTTAGGTTTTGTTTAGTGATTCTTTTATGGGTTTTTGTCAATAAATGAACTAAAATTCATTTGGATAGTAAAAAAATTTTATTTTTAAATGAATTCCCACCATTTATTTTAAAGCTTTTGTAAATAACAGTTATTTTACTACTTAACAGCTAATAATAAAAAAAAATAATCAAAACGAGTTTGATACAACAGTTGGGAAATAAAATCTCTGTTTCGAGCAATGGGTTGTTGTTTATTTAATTATTAAACGCAAATACTTTTTTGGGTTTTGTTTAGTGATTCTTTTATGGGTTTTTGTCAATAAATAAACATAAAATTCATTTGGATAGTAAAAAAAAATTATTTTTAAATGAATTCCCATCATTTATTTTGAAGCTTTTGTAAATAACAGTTATTTTACTGCTTAACAGCTAACAATAAAAAAAAATAACCAAAACGAGTTTGATACAACAATTGGAAATAAAAAAAGACAACAATTGCATAAGAAAACTTTGCCAAACACCCACTTAGTATTATTTTATTTTTTATACAAAGAATTTTTATAAGAAAATTTCTTTGCTATTTTTATTAGTATTATTTGTATACAATTTAGGGGAAAAATATTGATAGCTGATAATATTTACTTGAAAATATATATATATATATATATATATATA
>CATKHJ010796069.1:0-11476 GCA_949750685.1 Vernicia montana | reverse complement strand
AATCCCTATGAGTGATCAATCCATATTAAGGTATTTCTACTCAATTAACATGGAAACAATATCTAATTAACAAGCTAGCAATTGCTAATTAGAATAAAAGATTTTAATCATAGAAATAAGACAATCACAGATGAAATTAATGAAAACTTAAATTATTCAATCCATTTAATAAATAATTAGGGTTCATCAATATCTAAATAGGATACAATCAGTTCATAATAGAAATTAAAGATAAAAAATAAGAGAGAGAAGAAATAAGAAAACTCAAACCATCCATGGATGATGTGCAGAAATCTCCTCCTCCAATCCTTGATTTCCTACTTCAAATCTATACAAATATGGATCTTTAATCTTTAATATACAATTCAATCTCTCTAAAATTAAAGTTCCTAAACTATCTAAGACCCTAGAGGAACCTAAAATTCCTAACCACAAGGCTAGGGTTTCAAACTCCCCAAAAGCTCTCTTCTTCCTCAATTAGAATCGATTTTTATCGTAAAATTGGCCAAAATTCTTCATTGGTACGTCCAATTCATTGATGGTACGCTTGTACCAACATGGGAGTACTATAACTTTAAGCTAGTGTGACCATGGTACGCCCATTGTGGGCGTACCATGGCCTAACAATTTTATCTTCATGGTATGCCCGTACCTTTTCTGAGCGTACCATTTTAAGGAAGTCGAATTAGGCATTGATTTTTTCATAACATTTGTAGATCTTTTTCTTAGCTTTCCAAGACACCTAAATCGCCTCAATCGGATATTTGTAGCTCAAGTTATCCAAAGCTATCAATACACCAACTCTACATTCAATCTTCAAAACTTTTCTTCAATTCTCTCCCAAAATGCCTCGAATTCGTGTCCTATCTTCGTGATTTCAATAACATTGATTCATGGCCACCTAAAACATGAAATTCCTATAAACGTACTCTGGAAAAACACTAAACAAAACAAATCAAACTCAATTTAAGGATAAAATACATTAATAACAAAGGGTAAAATGTATTTAATTAAGCACTTATCAAGCATCTAATATTCGAATCATCATCTATACAAAATAAATAATAAGAATGAGCTTTACATTAATCACTTGAGTTTCCAAGGTGAAGAAGAATGCCTTGGAGACTGAATCGATAAACTACAGCTCACTTGAAAAATGGAATCAATAATGAGATAAAGCAGTGAGTAATGATTATACTACCATACTTGTGAGGTTTGGTGTTTCAAGGATGGCTCATAAGGAATAGTTCATAGTTCATACAATAACAATAGTTCATAAGGTTCATTCATCATGTACATGTCATATTTAGCAGAAATAGCAATAACTTGAATAGAGGTTCATATATCTTAATGTTCACAATAAGAATGAGTATATGTCATAAGGTGTTATCGAGAACTAAGACATAGAACATATTCAATTATGAACATTAGAGGTAGAGGCTCTTCTCAATGGAGCATACCCTCATCTCTATGCAAGATTGATCAGATCTCATGGCTAGGACACCATAGCCCTTCCTAGCTAGAGCTTGGATACTTTACTCTATCCAACGGAGTACATTGTGCATAATGCCTGATGTCTTGCCCCATATCAGAGTTGGGGTTTTTTGCTTTAGGGTCATGGTCATGGAAATTTATACAAAATGAATCATGGATCATGGATCATTATCATGTATTGGTTCTTAAGAGGTTCATGTCATAATTATACAATAAACATGGTCTTGGTTCAATTATGGTTCATGAATACAATGAACTTGATATCACAATAAGGATATTTAACAATAATCAATAATAATTTGGAAGTTCATGAAAAATTAGGCATTTATGCCCCATGGTTCAAAACACAATTATAATAGTATAATTATCACTTACCTTAACAATGCAATATTCAAAATAACTTGCAGTCAACCTCTATAGAAAGCAAATGTGATGGTCACACCCTCCATCATCATCTCTTCTTGAATCTCTATGGGAATCTATAGAAAACCCAAATAGAAAATAACAATAATTCAATAATCTATCAACTTGACTTATATAACAATACTAATCATGCTAACTTAACTTAATCTTACCATAACCTTGCATCTACTGAAAGAAATTGAAGGCAATGAAGAAACCCTAACTTACCTTGGTTCAAATGCTTGAGCAAATGTAGAGAGAAAATGGGTTATTCAACCCTAGATCTTCTTAACCATGCAATAAATGAGTTTCCTTGAAGTTAGAAGAAGTAGATTGAGAAGATTTTGAGAGAAAAAGGGTTTGAGAGCTTAAAAAAGTCGAGTGAAATGAATTTAAGGGCTGAAAACTCTTATATAGGGTCGACTTCCCGATTCTGCCCTCGATAAGAGTCGCACTCGCGACATACATGTCGCGATCGCGATTCGTCAATCGCCCTCGCAATATCAAGTAGCGGTCGCGGGGAGTCACTATTCATGTGACTGTTCATGCTAGTGTCGCGGTCGCCATCTCTCTGTTGCGGTCTCGATTCTCATTAAGTCAATTTGCCAAAATCAGGCAGAAGAGTTCGCGGTGGCTGTCACTTCCAGGATTGTGTTCGTAATGATATGTCGCGGTCGTGACATTCATATTGCGGGAGCTATTCTGGCCCTGTAACACCACTTGAAGAATTTCAAACCTCTAAGTCCAACTCTTAATTATAATTAATCTCATTCATACATATATATGATATAACAACTGTAATTCATTCATATCATCAATTAAAAGTTTATACATGCATATTCAGTTATTACAAAAGACCTGAAGATAGACCTGATATTGTTAGCAGAGTTTTCAAATTGAAAGTTAATGAACTAATTGATGATATTAAAAAGCATAAACACTTTGGTAATGTAACTACTTTGTTATATACTATAGAATTTCAAAAAAGATGATTGCCCATATACATTGTTTAGTATGGTAGCATAAAAATGACAGACCAACTACTCCTTCTGTTGATTCATTAATTTCTGATGAACTGCCATCAAAAGATATTGATTGTAATGCATATCAAATTATTTCAAAATTTATGGTTTGTGGTCCATGTGGTCTTATCAATTCTTCATCTCCGTGCATGAAAAATAATAAATGCTCTAAATTTTTTCCTAAAAAATATCAAGATGAAACAGTTATTGATCCAAATGGATTTACAAGTTATAGACGTAGAAATGATGGAAATTTTGTTGTAAAAAACAGTGAAAAAATCGATAATCATTTTGTAGTCCCATATAATAAAGATTTAGTTTGTAATTATAAAGCACACATATGTGTCGAACATTGTAATCAATCAACACTTATTAAATATTTATTTAAATATATTAGTAAAGAATCTGATAGAGTTCATGCATTTATTGGAAATTTTGGAAAAGATATTGAGCAATGTGGTGATGATGATAATTTAATTCATGATGAAATAAAATCTTATTTAGATTGTCGATTTCTTTTAGCATGTGAATCTGCGTGGAGATTGTTTGAGTATCCAATTCAATATAGAACCCCAGCTGTTGAGAAAGTTATAGTACATTTACCACATATGAATCAAATCATATTTAAATGAACTGATAATTTTGATTATATTGCAAACACTTTAGATTTTCAACGTACAATGTTTACAGAATGGATGAATACAAATAATTTATATGAAGATGCGAGAACTCTTACATATACTGAATTTCCTACCAAATGGGTTTGGCAACATAGAGAAAAAATATGGACTAGACGAAAAAGGAGAGATTGTATACGTAGAATAGCTTATATTCATCCTAATTATGGAGAACTCTATTATTTACAAATGCTTTTAAACATAATTAAAGGACCTAGAAATTTTGAAGAAATTCAAACTGTTAATGATATTTTACATACAACATTTCAATATGCATGTAATGCATATGGTTTATTAGAAAATGATATTGAGTGGGTTAATACTATGGAAGAAGCTATTTTGTCTGCAACATCTCATCAACTTCGACATTTATTTACTGTGATAGTATTATTTTGTGAAGTTGGTGATTCGAATAAACTCTTTAATTCTTTTTGTAAATATATGTTTGATGATATAAAATATGAGTTAAAACATACTTTAGAAATTTCAAGTACATCAATTTTCAATACTTATTTAAAAAATAGAGTACTTCTTGAACTTGAAAAGATTTTTTAAAAAAGTTCAGTATCTTTAGAAGACTACATGTCACAGCCCAACTTCACAATTGTGACGGTCTAAGAGCATGGGTAAGCATAAGGCCACCGAAAACTCATAGAACCCATCTAAACATACAATCCATATGGCATCATAATGAATAACACATGCACATCCCAAGATCAGAACCTGAACACGTACATATACTTATAATCTCACAAGTTCATGAATTCTTATAAACAATACATATACTATCATCCAAGTAATTGCTATTAAGGCCAAAAGAATAACTCCCTTTACACACATGGAGTGCTACAATATACTTCAATTACATATAATAAAAGGAGAAATTACAATGATCAAAATGATTTTCTAGGAAGAAAGATGCCTGAAGAACCGAACTGATAAACTTCTAATCTCCTGAAAAATAGAATCACTAATGAGATAAAGCAGTGAGTAAATAATATACTACTATACTTGTGAGGCTAGGTAATTCAAGGCTAGCTCACAAGGATGGTAAGGCTCATATCTCGTCAAATGACTTATAATATCACAATTTGGTTCATGTAGTTCAATTGAATCAAATGGTAATATAAGCTAAGAATATATATACACATAACTCATGAAAGAAATCATAACTCATTGTTACATGAAATAGAAATCATCCACATGAAATATTTAGGAGTAGAGGCATTTTATTAGTATTCTCCCCACATAAAAATAAGAGTAGAAGTTAGGTGGGCATGCTCTTCCACATATAAGAGTAGAGATCTTTTATCGACATACTCTTCCACATGAATACATGAAAATGATTAGGTTTCGCGTCTAGGACAATTTACCCTTCCTAGATAGGAGTAGGATATTATACCCTATCTATTGGGTTACAATGTGCACAATGTCTGATTATTAACCCACATTAGTCGAGGATTTCTATACCATTTAACACATATCATATCCTTATAGAAATTTAAAGGTTCACATGATTCAAATGGAATTCTTGTGGTTCACATAATCATATAGCATTTTCATATGGTAGTTTATCAACAATTTAGGTTTAAAGCCTTAGGATAATAAATACAAATATAATAGTATATTTTTTACTCACCTTAGCAAAAAAAATGCTCTATTATCTTGTAGAAAATCCTCTATCACATCAAGTAATACGGCTCATCACAACCATCACCTTCCTCATGACGACTTCTATGGTGAGCTATGTACACATAAACATATATAATGGAAAATGTATCAATTAACGCCTTTAACTTACTATGTACTCATCCCATAACGCCATGACCTTCTAATCTCATCTCAACTTAAACTCATATGAAGGGAATTGAAGAAAATGAAACAAAATCCTAACTTATCTATTTAATGAATGCTTGCAAAAGATGAAGAACAATAGACTCTTGAAGCCCTAAATCTCTTTAATGATGTAGATGAAGCAATTAATGAGGCTTATTAGCATTTAATGTGGGTGGGTTGGTGTTTCTTTGAAAGAAAATAGGGTTAGAACTCAGAAAATGCCGTAATGAAATGAATTGGGTCTCAAAATCTCCTTAAATACTCAATTTCCTGATTATTCCCAGCACAAAATACGGGCATAATCTTAAAGTTACGGCTGCAACCTATAATTACGGGCGCAATCTTTTAAATTACGACCAAAAATCATGAGTCCACGCTACTGTTCATGCTACTATTTATGCATACTTCACCGCCGCAACTATGAAGTTTACGGCCGCAACTATAAAGATTACAGCCGTAACTTTCAAACTCACAGCCACAACTTTCATCCAGAGGCGATTTCTACTATTCAATCTCAAAGTTACCGCCATAACTTTCATGTTACCGTCGTTACTTTCATTCAGCAACAGAATTAGGCAAATTCTCAAGTCTCAAATCCAAATCTTCATACATAGATCATATATACACTTTGCATGCAATTTATAACACACATATACACATGAAATCAGTCTCGTAACTCATAAATACTCATGATACATGACTCATATCTCATTTACATATTCATTAGGAATCATATAAGGGCTTGGGGTATTACATTCTCCCCCTTATAAAAATTCATCCTCGAATTTACAATCACACATGAAACAAATAGGGATACTTATATAACATATCTTGTTCACTTTCCCAAGTATAATCCTCTATACCATGACTCTTCCATTGTACTTTCACCATTGCTATCTCTTTATTTCTCAACTTCTTCACTTGGCAATCAATGATTGCAATTGGAATCTCTTCATAAGCCAAGTTCTCATCTACTTCAATAGCTTGTGGTTGCAACATATGCGATGGATTCGACACATACTTCCTTAACATAGACACATGGAATGTGGGATGTACATGACCCAAACTCAGTGGAAGAGCTAGTCTATAGGAGACATTGCCAACTATTTCCAACACCTCAAATGGTCCCACAAACCTCAATGAGAGCTTGCCTTTCTTACCAAATCTTATTACACCTTTCATAGGAGAAACCTTAAGGAACACATGGTCCCCTATCGAAAAGTGGACATCTTTCCTCTTTGGATCCGGATAACTTTTTTGCCTACTGAAGGCAGTCTTCAATCTTTCTCGTATCATTGGCACTTTCTCCGAAGTCTCCTTAATTAATTCTAGCCCTTCAATGTGTTTGTCTCCTACTTCCATCCAACATACTGGTGATTTATATTTTCTACCATACAATGCCTCATACAGTGCTATGCCAATGATGGAGTGATAATTGTTGTTGTATGCAAACTCTATCAAGGGAAAATACTTATCCCAACTCCCACCAAAGTCTAGTAAACACATTTTGAGCATATCCTCTAGAGTCTATATGGTTCTTTCTGATTGTCCATCATTATGTGGATGAAAAGCTATACTGAAATCCAACTGAGTACCCAATGCTTCTTTCAACTTATGCCATAATCTAGATGTAAATTGAGTACCCCTATCTGAAATGATAGATACTTGTACACCATGAAGGCTCATAATCTTGTTCAAATACAACTGCGCATATTGGGCTATTATGTAGGTTGTTTTTAATTCTAAGAAATGAGTTAACTTGGTCAATCTGTCAACTATCACCCATATAGAGTCATAGCCTCTAAAATTCTTTGATAATCCTACCACAAAGTCCATCGTAATGCGCTCCCACTTCCACTCTGGTAGCTTGATCTCTTGTAATAGGCCGATGGCTTTTGGTGTTCAAACTTGACTTGCTAACATGTCTAACATGAAGATACAAATTTAGCCACATCCTTTTTCATACCAGACCACCAATAGCAACTTTTTAAGTCATGATACATCTTGGTTACGCCTGGATGAATACTATAAGGTGCTTGATGGATCTCTTTCATTATCTTCTCTCTAAGATCATTCACATTTTGTACACATAACTTTTTTTCATGCATCAACACATCATCTCTCAACTCTAACTCTGTTGTTTAATCCGCTTGCACTTCTCTCTTCAACTTTACAATTGAAGGATCTACATCTTGCAATGCTTTAGCCTCATCAATCAACTTGGGTTTCAATTGAAAGTGAGCAATCAACACTTAAGATTCAGAAACTTCAAATTGCAAACCTTTGTTGAATAACTCCTTCAATTCTTTTATTAAAGGTCTCTTTCCTACTGCAATATGACCCTAAACTTCCTATAGATTTTCTACTTAAGGCATCTATTACCACATTGGCTTTACCGGAATGATAAAAGATTTGACAATCATAATCCTTAAATAGCTCTACCCATCTCCCCTACCTTAGGTTCAGGTCTCTCTGTTGCAAGATATACTGAAGGCTTTTTATGATCGGTGTAAATCTCACACTTCTCACCGTAAAGATAATGCCTCCATATCATAAGAGCAAATATAACTGCTACCATCTCTAAATCATGTGTGAAGTAGTTAATCTCATGCTTCTTCAACTGTCTTAATGTGTATGCAATCACCTTTCCATGTTGCATAAGAACACATCTAAGTCCCACTATCGAAACATCATAGTATATTATGAATGCACCTGATCCTTCTGGTAATGCTAGTACTAGAGCGGTAATGAGACAAGCTTTGAGTTTCTGAAAACTCTGTTCACACTCTTCAACCCACTGAAATTTCATTTTCTTTCTAGTTAACTTGGTTAATAGCGAAGCTATCTTGGAGAAATCTTTGAAAAATCTCCTATAATAACCTGCCAAGCCAAGAAAACAACGAATATATGTTACATTCGTGGGTCTAAGCCAACTCAACACTGCTTTAATTTTCTTAGGATCCACTTGAATGCCATCCCCACTAACCACATGTCCTAGGAAGCAAACATGATCAAGCCAAAATTCACACTTCGACAATTTGGCATATAACTAATGCTCCCTCAGAGTCTGCAATACTACACTCAAATGCTTTTCGTGCTCTTCTCTATTCTTGGAATAGATAAGGATATTATTAATGAAAACAATGACAAACTTATCCAAATATGGCTTGAACACTCGATTCATCAAGTTCATAAATGCAGCTGGAGCATTTGTCAAACCAAATGGTAACACTGTGAACTCATAATGACCATACCTCGTCCTCAAGGCAGTCTTACGTACATCTTCATTCTTGATTCTGAGCTAATGATAGCCGATCTGAGATCAATCTTGGAGAAATGGCTTATCCTTGTAATTGATCAAATAGATTATCTATCCTTGGAAAAGGATACTTGTTCTTGATAGTCACCTTGTTCAACTGTCTATAGTCGATGCAAAGCCTAAGTGATCCATCCTTTTTCTTCACAAAGAGGACTGGAGCACCCTATGACGAACTTCTTGGTCTTATAAATCCCTTATCCAACAAATCTTGTTACTACACTTTCAGCTCCTTCAATTCTATAAGTGCCATTCTATAAGGAGGGATGGATATTGGTTGCGTACCAAGAAGAAGCTCGATATTAAACTCAATCTCTCTTTCTGGTGGCAAACTTGGCAACCCTTCTAGAAATACATCTAGAAACTCACTAACTATTGGCATTTGTTGTACCTTATTAGGTATAATACCCAAGGTTTTTGTAACCCATTAGAATTATGAAAATGATACAAAATATAAATTTTATAGATCGTATATTATAGAAATGATAATGGGAATAAAACGAGACATTTGTATGTTTTGTATGTTAAATGCATTGTTTGATTATGTTACAGTGTATATGTGTTTATATGTATTTAATTAAATTAAAAAGAGTAAGGTATCAATGTTAAAAAGGTATATGATGGTATGGGAAGGTAAGAATTAAAATGCTAAATGAAATGAACGAAAGAAAATTTCAGAAAAATTTTACAATCGGAAATATGCTCGGGTGGGCTTGTAAATGGACTTTTGGATTTCAAAGCCCAAAACTCAACCATGGCCGGCCCACTAATGCTCCAAATTTATAGAATTTAACTTTATTAAGGTTAATAAATGTTAATTAGGAGTTATATGGTGGAAAAGTTGGAGTTGGCTAAGGTTTTGCTTATAAAACACCAAAGTTGACTAAAAGTCAACTACTTGAACCATTTGAACTCTCACTTTCTCTACATTAAGACCAAGTTCATTTTTACTTTATACACACCATCATCACACATGCATAGTCACCATCCATCTAAGGGAGATCATGGCCATCTATCTTGATTAAATCTTGACTATTTATTTTGATTAAATCATAGCAATTTGATTAATAACGTTAAGATCACCACCATTCAAGTAAATGGAATATAAACAAAAATTGTGTTCTTTCTCCCCCAGTTTGTGCCGTGCTCTAAAGAAAGGAAAGAAAACAATTTTCATCAAACACAAAACCTTACAACTTGTTCTTCATCAAAGAATAGCAAACTAAGATTTCCTAAGGTAAGAAATTGTGCATAATGATTTCTTTTATTGTTTTTAACATGAGTTTAGTACTTTGATTGTAGTAGTTCCTTTTTCTTTTCATTTCTATGGTATGGTTAAGTTAAGAGAAATCAAAGGGGAATTATTTTATATGTCTTTTAATAGAATATGCAAATTAAAGTTTAGAATTTGAGATTTAACAAGTGAAAATAAGCATGAAAGATTTGAAACTCAACTTGGAAAAAAATTTCCATATGGTTCAGCCTATTTGATATTTATGGGGAGGAAGTGTTCTAAATTAATTTTAATGATATCTAAGATCATTTAGGATATGGAAAAGTAATTTGGAAGTATTAAATTGAATTATAGTGATTTTATACAAAACTTGAAATTTTGGAGGCATAATTCATGATTTAAAAGGAAGTATGTGATTAGATAAGTGTTTTGATGTTTGGATAATGTTATAAGTTTAATATCATGTTAATTTCATGATTTAAGGATCAATTTTAGATTTGGTTAAGAAATTTTAGATTTTCCACAAATCACCCTAATATGGAGAAATTTGAGTTTGTGAGAATTGAAGTGATTTAGTTTCAATTGAATGATGAATATGGATTGTTTGAATGTTAATTTGAGGAATCTATGTTCAATTTAAAGTTTGAATATGAAATTGATAGTTTTTCCCAAATTCTAGGGTTTATGGAGCAAATTGGAGATTTTAAGATTTAGCTTGAATTATTGAAATTGGTTGGTTAATTGAGTTTGGATATAATATAATTTAATGATTGTAAAAACAATTTGGAATTTGGTTGAAAGAAAATAATTTTTCCCAATTTAGTTTATTTGGATTATTTAGGGATTTTGAAATTTAAAGTGAAATTGGTATTATGGATTAATAGAAAATATATTTGTTTTCATTTATGTGTAGAATATGGAATTTAACTATGGAATTAAAAAGGGAAATGAATTAAATTCCTTGATTTGAATATTTGGTTAAAATATAGAATGTTTGATTAAATGATTAATTTTTGTAATATGAATTTGTGTAATGTTTGTTTATGGTTAAGAAAGGGAAAAGTAAAGTATGGTTAGTAAGGTTAAAGGGATAGAAGTTAATATACAGTTTGTGTAATGTGATTGTAGAATCAAAAGGAAAGGATATTATTCGAGATATCGAGGAGTCTCGCTTTTAATCACGTTAAATACTAATTACGAGCTAAGGAGTTTCGAGGTGAGTACTTGATAATATTATATGCTTTTGTGCCTTGAATATGAGCTTTTATGCTCAATCAATTCTTGTTTGAAATGCATTGCAAATCTTTGGCAAGCATTATTTGTTTATTGATTATTGAGCCAAATTGAGAAATTTTTCTTTATGGCATTTGGCCAAATGAGCCTATATTGTTTTGGTCTTTTAATATGACCAATGATGGAAATTAAATTGTTATTGATATGTTATCCATTGAATCATTTCATGGATAGAAAAGATAAATTGTTATAATGATTACAT
>CATKHJ010796065.1:0-10090 GCA_949750685.1 Vernicia montana | reverse complement strand
CGGTAACGGCCAACCGTTACGCAATTTTACCGAAAAAAATTACAAAATGAGAAATAATGACATAAATCACTAAATCTAAGAGTTATAACTAATTAATAAGCATAATACTCTATAAATAAAGATTCAACATGTATAATTTTTTACCAAAATTAATAAGAGTTATTCCTTTTTTTTTTTTTTGGCAGAAAATCTGCCATTTTCCTTGGTAACGGACGGAATTGCCGTTACGTAACGGCAATAACGGCCGTTAAATTCACAAAAAAAAATTGTCCATTGTATAACGGGAATAATGGTAACGGAAGGCTTAATTCCCGTTACATATTGGCCGTTACGTTATGTAACGGCCGATATTTAAATCCATGGGTAGTATAGATATATGGCTATGATCTCCAAATCTCCATATACTATCCAACTGTGCCAGTTTAAAATAACTTGCATTTCAAATTAGAAAGAAATCAAAATTTTTATAGAAGTTGAATTCTTGTTGCTTAATAGAAAGACCATTTGTTGTGTGTGTTTGCTATCAAAACAGACTGGTCAATTTTTTGAGTTTTTTGCACCAGTGCAAAAAGTATAGTATTGACTAAGAGGGAAAACAAATCATCTAAAAGTTCTATATGGCTTCTTTAGAATATATATATATGAAAAAGAAAAATAATTCTCATCTATTAGCTTATAACCACAGGAAGAAAGATAAGATGCATACCTTTTCCCTTCAGTGAATTTCACAACCTGAATCTTAATGGATGGTGCTCAAGAGCTGCCACCAGAAATGACAGGTTAGTCACTAATTATATTTAATACTATTTTAAATATGCATTAATCAAAGTAGCAGCAAAAGATTAGGCATTTATTGTTTGATGCAATTTCTATAATATTCTTCATTTATATTTTATATTTTTTTCCAAGTTATGTTTTTGTACTAGTGTTCAACTGGGTTGTTTTAGAACTACTCATGATATGAGGGTTTTTTTTTTTTTTTCCCTGGTAGTTTTCAGATGTTAGTGATGGAAAGCTATCCTCAAAAAAGGATATGTCTCTCCTCTATTAAGCTTCCTAAACTCATACACTATAAGTGGTGGTTACGTGTGACCTGCTATACCCTCTTTGTTCTCTCAGGCAAATCTGCTGCAACTCTTTTGGGAAGGTTATACTATGACAAAGGTGGTAATAGCAAATGGATGGCAACATTTGTTCAAACTGCTAGCTTCCCATTGCTACTTCCCTTCCTTTTCTTCTTCTCCTCTTCTTCCAAATCTATCACGAATTCCATCAATTCTTCCTCTGAACTAAACCAAAACTATAAACATTTTTGCTTCTATACCTTTCTTTAGGCATACTCTTAACAGGTGACAACTTGATGTATTCATATGGACTTCTATACCTTCCTGTCTCTACTTATTCTTTGCTGTGCGCGACCCAGTTGGCCTTTAATGCGCTCTTTTCCTTCTTTCTCAATTCACAGAAGTTGACCCCTTTAATATTCAATTCTCTACTCCTCCTTACTATTTCAGCCTCAATACTCGCATTTAATGCAGACTCTGAGAACTCTTCAGGTATTTCCAAAGGCAAATATGCAATTGGATTTCTATGCACACTTGGTGCATCTGCAATATAATCTTTATGCCTTTCCATAGTGCAACTATCTTTCGAGAAGGTTATAAAGAAGGAGACCTTCTCTGCTGTCTTAGATATGCAAATATGTTAGAACTCATGAGATTTAACTTGGACTATGAAGCTAAAGAATGTAGCAAAGTGAACAGTAATTGCAGCTGAATGTGAACAATGATCAAGTTGTTTTTGAATGATTTTATTGCAGCTATATGTCCAAGATTTGAAGTTTATTTTGTGTTATTTTGACCAGCATTTAGTCAAGAAAATCAAAGCTATGTTGTACTTCCTTAAATCAAGGAAATTTGTCTTGTAAAAGGTGATCAAAAGATATGTTATAGGTGGCTATTAGAAACTAATTTTCTTATGTAATGATCACATTTTGTATATACAAATATAATGAAAGTGAAGAGACATATGTTATGTTCTCCAATTCAATAGCTCTCTCAATTTTCAGATTAACTTCTCCATTTTTCCTTGTTTAAAACAGGGCATTTTCTGGTTTATAAAATTCTGTCATTTCCATTTGTTTGCAAGAGTTTATAATCCTTCATTTACAGTGGTATCAGAGCCACATATCCTTTGGGCTGTGTGGTTAATTTGTGAGTGTTTGAGTGTTAAACACAGTGAGATTGAGTGCAAACACCAATGAAGTTAAGTGTTCATTTTCTAGCAGCTTCAAAATGTCTTCTTCCAGCAATGTTTCACCTGTAATTCCAATATTTAATGGTGAGCATTACCACATTTGGACTGTCAAGATGAGATTTCATTTGAGATCTCAAGGTTTATGGCAAGTTGTTGAGAATGATGTTGATCCACCTCCTCTAAGAGCCAATCCAACTTTGGCTCAAATGAAAGCACATGAAGATGAGAAGCTAAAAAAGAATAAGGCTATAACCTGCATTCATGCAGGACTTGCAGATCACATTTTCACTAAGATAATGGATTTGGAAACTCCAAAACAAGTATGGGACAAGCTTAAGGAGGAGTTTGAAGGAAGCAATAGAGTTAAAATTGTTAGACTTCTCACTTTGAAGAGAGAGTTTGAATTAATGAAGATGAAGGATGGTGAAACTGTCAGAGAGTATTCTGGCAGATTAATGGATGTTGTCAATCAAATGAGACTCTTTGGAGAGGTATTTCAAGATCAGAAAGTTGTTGAAAAGATCATGGTCTCAGTTCCTAAAAAATTTGAAGCTAAGATATCTGCAATTGAAGAGTCATGTGACCTACAAAGACTCACAATTGCAAAGTTAACAAGCAAACTCCAAGCTCAAGAGTAGAGAATGTCTCTGAGGTCTGATGAAGCAGTTGAAGGTGCTTTCCAAGTTAAGCACAAAGATAAAGAATTTTGAAACAAGCATGGAAATGAGTTTCAAGATGACAAACCTGAAAAAGGAACAAAGAAAGGTAATTTCCCTCCTTATGCATATTGCAAAAGAACTAATCATGATGAAAATGATTGTTGGTTCAAGGAAAAGCCACAATACTATTGCAATTTCTGCAATAAATTGGGGCATATTGAAAAGTACTGTAGAACCAAAAAGAAACAAAATCAACAACCTCCACAAGAAGCCAACTTCACAGAAGAAGTTGAGGAAAAGGAGGAGCATTTGTTCATGGAAAGACAAGCCAATGGAAGTAATGGGAACCTTAAATGGCTAATTGACAGTGGTTGCACAAGCCACATGGCCAATGACATATCCTTATTCAGTTTTCTTGATGATTCAATTTAGCCAAAAGTAAAGATTGGAAATGGAAAGCTTGTTCAAGCAAAAGGCAGAGGTTCAATCACAATCAGCACTATGAAAGGTACC
This sequence comes from Vernicia montana, assembly GCA_949750685.1. Classification (NCBI taxonomy): domain Eukaryota; kingdom Viridiplantae; phylum Streptophyta; class Magnoliopsida; order Malpighiales; family Euphorbiaceae; genus Vernicia; species Vernicia montana. The sequence goes on along the minus strand of CATKHJ010796065.1, from coordinate 6,662 downwards.
AAAACCATCTCTGATGTTCTCTACATACCTGAACTAGATCATAATTTGCTTAGTGTTGCTCAAATGTAAAGAAAAGGCTATTGCATTACCTTTAAAAATGATTAATGCCATATTGCTTATTCATTTGGAAATGAGATTGTCAAAGTAAAAATGGTAGACAATAGTTTCTACTTGAAGTGTGATTCTGTGAATGGTCATATATTTAATGCTAAAGTTGATGAAAGCATCAAATGGCACTGCAATGAAAATGCAAACTGGAATTGGAGCAAAGAGGAGATTGCCACTGATAAGGCTGCCATCTCTGGTGAATTTATTGCTTTAGCTCCAACTCCAACTTTAGCTCAAGGCTTTAATGCTAATGATGAGTTCAACGAAAATGCCACAATTGTTAAGGCTTGTGAGCAATGTAACTTGGCCAGCCATGAATCTTTAGATTATACAGAAGCTTCAAGATTTCCATAATTGAAAAAGATTCAAAGCTCTCCACTTAAGCTATTTTGTGAAAGCAAATCAGTTATTGCCAATGTCAAGCTTCATTCTATAAGAGAAGCTGAGAAGAATTTATTTGCAAAATTGCACTATTTTTCAAGTGATTTGCAGCTTGATGATCTGACGTTAAAAGCCTTACAAACAAGGTTAGAATTTCTGAGATTGAAGCTTGGGATGTCCAAGCTAAATCTCAAAGAGGAGTGTTAGAACTCATGAGATTTAACTTGGACTATGAAGCTAAAGAATGCAACAAAGTGAACAGTAATTGCAGCTGAATGTGAACAGTGATCAAGTTATTTTTGAATGATTTTATTGCAGCTATATGTCTAAGATTTGAAGTTTATTTTGTGTTATTTTGACCAGCATTTATTCAAGAAAATCAAAGCTATGTTGTACTTCCTTAAATCAAGGAAATTTGTCTTTTAAAAGGTGATCAAAAGATATGTTATAGGTGGCTGCTAGAGTGGCTGTTAGAAGCTAATTTTCTGATGTAATGATCACATTTTGTATATATAAATATAATGAAAGTGAAGAGAGACATATGTTCTCCAATTCAATAACTCTCTCAATTTTCAAATTAACTTCTCCATTTTTGCTTGTTTAAAACAGGGCATTTTCTGGTTTATAAACTTCTGCCATTTCCATTTATTTGCAAGAGTTTATAATCATTCATTTACAAAATATATACATCATTCGTTGCAACTTGTGGCTGCATAATGGGGCTTTTTGCTAGCAGAGAATGGAAAAGTTTGGAAAATGAAATGAAAGAATATGAAGAAGGAAGAGTATCCTATTTGATGACTCTAATTTGGACTGCTGTTACATGGCAAATTTCCTCTGTGGGTTTGTTGGGGTTAATCTTTGAGGTATCTTCTCTTTTCTCTAATGTCATTAGTACGTTGGGCTCGCCGGTTGTTCCCATTCTTGCTGTGATATTTTTCCATGACAAAATGGATGGAGTGAAAATTATTGCCATGCTGATTGCAATTTGGGGCTTCTTATCCTATATTTATCAGTATTATTTAGATGATACTAAATCTAAGACAAGTACTACCACTGTTGTTGAGGTTGCTGGTGCTTGATTAGAAATGCATTGATAGTTCGGACAGGAACAAAAGTAGTGCAAAAATATAGTAGGAGGTAAGAAATTTAATGATAAAATATGTATAAGAAACTAGTGGGAAAATTTTACTTTTTGTCTCAGCATTGTTCGAGTAATTGTTGTGCATGCTGCACTCACAATATACATGAGGCCCGTTTGAATTTATGGGAAGTGAGTCCAACATTTATGTGAGTGAGAATGTATTACACTCGGTGCACTTAATAATTTTTATTGTGAAAGTTGCTTATCGTTACCGTTAATTTGTAAGAACAGAATGATATTGTTAACAGAACTACTAGAAACAAAGACAGAAATAGAATGATTTTTGTATATTGATTGTATTTATTACAAGAGAAAATGTATGGTATGTATAGAGTTCTAATGGCATGAATGAAGGCTTGATTGAAGGCTGCACATGGAGTTGTTAGCTGCTTGATTGAAGGCTACACATGGAGTTCATGTTAGAAGTCTACAGATTAGGTGATGGTGGGTGAGATTTTGACTATTGTTATTTACATGGTAATTTTCACATTAACACATTAACACACATACACACACACACACACCCCTCTTTCAAACTTAAGGTGGTATAGTTGATGCCAGCTTGAGTTTGCTAAGAAGATCTTGAAAACGAGTGTGAAGATGTGTTTTGGTGAAGATATCAGCTGTTTGATTAGCAGAGGAGACAAAATGCAATATTATTGTGCCTTGAGTGACATGGTGGCGAACAAAGTGGCAGTCGATCTCAATGTGTTTTGTTCGTTCATGAAAAATGTCATTGTGAGAGATTTGTATTGCATTTCTATTATCACAGTGGAGGGTAGTTGCAGAAGATTGTATGATACCCATATCAGTGAGTAACCGTCGTAACCAATGTAATTCAAATGTCGCATCAGCAAGAGCACGATATTCGAATTATGTGCTAGATCGAGCAACAACAGTTTGTTTTTTGCTCTGCCAAGAAATAAGAGAATCACCTAAGAAAAAATAATAACTTGTAGTAGATTGACGATCCGTTGGATCACCAGCCCAGTCAGCATCAGAGTATGCAGATAACACCAAAGAAGAGTTAGAAGAAAAGTGTAAACCATGAAAAAGAGTTCCTTTAATGTATCTTAGAATCCGAATTACTGCAGCATAGTGAGATGAGCGAGGAGCAGTCATGAATTGACTGACCAAATGAACAACATAAGAGATGTCAGACCTAGTGACAGTGAGATAAACCAAACTCCCGACTAGTTGACGATACATAGTAGGATTGTTAATAGGAGTGCCATCTAGAGGAGTGAGTTTGTAATTGAGCTCCAAAAGAGTTGATACGGTTTTACTATCAGTAAGATTTGCTCGAGAAAGTAGATCAGAGGCATACTTTGCTTGAGACAGATAATAGCCTTAAGAATTATTAGAAACTTCAAGACCCAAAAAAGAACTGAGAGAACCAAGATCTTTCATTTCAAAATGATGATGGAGATAACGTTGCACTTTTGAAATGCCAGATGGATTACTACCTGTTATGATCATATCATCAACATAAAGTAACAATATGACAATGCCATGGTCAGTGTGACGAATAAATAGTGCGGAATCATATTTGCTAGAGACAAAGCCAAACTGAGTAAGGATTGAACTGAATTTGGCAAACCATGCCCAAGGAGCTTGTTTCAATCCATACAGAGCTCGCCAAAACTTGCAAACTTTATGAGTAGAATATCCATGAGGAGGTTTCATATAAACTTCTTCAGACAAATCACCATTGAGAAAGACATTTTTGACATCCATCTGAAAAAGTTTCCATTTTCGAACAGCAGCAATTGCTAATAGACTACGAATAGATGTTAGTCTGGCAATTGGAGCAAATGTTTCTTCATAGTCTATTCCATATTCTTGATTATAACCCTTGGCTACTAAACGAGCTTTATAACGTTCAACAGAGCCGTCAGAACGAGTCTTGATTTTATAAATCCATTTACAGCCAATAGGTGTTTTTGTTAGAGGAAGATCAACGAGATCCCAAGTATGAGTTTGCTCCAAGGCTTGGATTTCTTCAGTCATAACTTGTTGCCAAAGAGGGTCAGTACTTGCCTCACGATAAGAGTGAGGTTCATGAAGGGTGACAATAACAGAATAACAGTGATAATCTCTAAGATAACTAGGAGTTTCTCTTACTCGAATGGATTGATGGAGAACAGGTGCAGGTTCAGGATCAACAGCGGTAGCAGGTTCAGGAGGGGCAGGTGGGCATGTATCAGTTGAGAGAGTAGCAGAATCAACAACATCAGAACAAGGAAATAACTCAACAAAGGAATCTATAAAAAAGAAGGAGTCGGTAGTAACAGAATTGTGAAACTTAGAAAGAGTGGAGAACATTGTGGTTTCCTAAAAAGTAACGTGACGAGAAATGCGTAATTTATTAGAAATAGGATCCCAACAATGATATCCCTTGCGTTTAACCCATAAAACAACATAAGCGAGCACGAGGTTCCAATTTTGTATGTTCATAGGAATGCAGAAGAACAAAATAGACACAACCAAAAGGTTTATGCATTTTATAATCAAGAATTTTACCATACAGTTTTTCAAAGGGAGATAAATTTTGGAGAACTAAAGTAGGGATCCAATTAATGTTATAAACAGTAGTGAGAGCTGCTTCACCCAAAATTTTTCCGGGCATGAGGCAGAGATGAGAAGTGCACGAACAGAATCTAAAATGTGGCGATGCTTTCATTCAACGCGGTCATTTTGTTGGGAAGTATGAGGACAAGAACGTTGAATGACCTTGCCCTGTTGAGTAAGATAATGAAGTAAAGAAGAATCTTTATATTCTATAGCATTGTTTGTTCGAAGAGTTTTAATAGTACTGGAAAACTGAGTTTTGATCATATTTGCAAATGTAATATAGATTTGAAGTAACTCAAATCGATTTTTCAAAAAATAAATCTAGGTAAACCGAGAATAATCATCAATAAATAAGACAAAATAACGGCAACCATTTATAGTGGAGATAGGGGAAGGTCCCCAAATATCAGAATAAACTAAACCAAACGGAGTACCAGAAATAGAATTATTATTATTAAAAGATAATACAGGTTGTTTTGCAAGTTGACAATCGAGACACTTAAAAGACTCAAATTTCGTAGATCCTAACAATCCACGAGAAATTAAAGACTGAAGTTTACTAGCAGATGCATGACCAAGGCGAAGATGCCATTAGTGACTGGAAGAAAGGGTAGTAGTAATAGCAGACACAAGTCGTTGTGGAAGATGAAGAGATACAAGCTCAAATAACCGACCCACTCTGTGACCCGTTCCAAGAATCTGCTCCGTTTATGGATCCTTTACCTGACAACTAGAAGGAGAAAAAAATAACATTTAGTCCTTATTCTGACGCAGCATAAGCAAAAGGCAAAACCGTTTTAGGGTTTAAGTTTTTCTGAATATTATTTTCTGTCCTAAAACAGGCAAAGTAAAAGTTTAAATAGGGGCCCCGAAACCCTAGACGGTACAAATATGGAAACTGCCAAAAATGGCAGTTTCGAAATATTACACAAGAAAAACAAAATGATTAAAATAAGGAAAGCGCCACAGACGGCGCCTAAATTCGGGATTCCTACCAAAAGTTACAAACATTTCAAAAAGTTTCCAAAAATGGCCAAAGGGCAAAATTAAGGGCCCAAATGAAGGAATTTGACAGAAAAACGACATCGCTCATCGCCGAAGGCTACACATGGAGTTGTTAGCTGCTTGATTGAAGGCTGCACATGGAGTTCATGTTAAAAGTCTACAGATTAGATGATGGTGGATGAGATTTTGACTATTGTTATTTACATAGTAATTTTCACATTAACAGATATGAAGTGTGTTTGATCTTTTGGTGAATTCCTGTTAAATAGGTTGTCATTAAAAAATATTGATTGACTCCCCTTACTCATGATGAATTGTCAAAGTAATAAGTAACTTCTAAAGAAAAAATAACAAGTACATAATTTTTATCTGCACTCGTATTTTTAAATATTAGTGAAAAATAAATAAATATTAAAATATTTACTCATTATTAAATATTATTCAAAATAAATTTAAATCAATATAAAAAAAAATGCTCCTTCTAAATTTATATTTATACAAAAAGCATTTTTTTTTTCATTTACAAACATGAACTAGTGGACATAAATATTAACTAGATTTTATTATTCAATCTAAAAACAGGAATTTATTATTGTTATATATATATATATATTGAAGGTAAATCTTCTAAGTCCATTTCAAAACTGGAGATTGGTTCTTCTTCAAAACCCCAATCTCAAAAACTTTTAAAACCTAGTGATCTAAAAATCAGTTCATCAATTCAAACTAGTTCTGATTCCCAGAATAGTTCATAAATTATTTTATCACAAAGTAAATTATCTTCAGTTAAATCTGAATATATTTCAAAAAAAACTTTTCAAAATATTTTGTTCATATAAGAATGATTTTTTCATCAAAACCCTTCTGTGACAATTAAAAAACTTTTTCCATTTGACTGGTATTTTAAACATTGGGATTTAACAAAACCCCAGCCATATTATGAGGCAGTTCTTGAATCAACAGGTTCAGCTAAATTTAAACATTTTAAATTATCAAGTGATCACTCAGATCCCGCCTATTCCTCTATTACTATTTCCAAAATCCTACATCCATCTGATTGGGGAAAAGACCTTCATTCTTTGAAAGCCTTCCAAACAGACTTCAAAACTCATTATAATCACTGTAGGACTTTCTCCTATTGGGATTATCAACAAGCTTGGTTCAATACCATGTGCATCCAAAACCCCAAAGGAACCCATTCCTGGTTAATTTTATTTGATATCAATATTAATACCTTTAAATTACCTCTTTGGTTCATTTCATGGTGGAATTTTTATGGACTAGTACCTGAAATTCTGGACAATCAACCAGAAATAAAAGAATGTTATGAAATGTTCAAGTCCATGTATAAGCCCACAAAGCAAGAAAAAAGGTTTAAGCCCATGCTATTGTTATGTACTAAATTTTTTATTCCTTGGGTATGTGTTTGGTATCTTGAGTATGTAAGACA
>CATKHJ010795858.1:0-21694 GCA_949750685.1 Vernicia montana | reverse complement strand
CTCTCACAAAATACTTAAGGACTATATTCAATAATATGAAACCCTTTTCACATAATGAATATATTAATCATGCCATTGGGAATTAATATCTACTATTACATAACAAGTATATGGCTCCTAGGGCATATACTGCTATCACATTTAGGCCTGCAAGACAAAATAATGGTGAAGAACTTGAGGGGCAGTCATCTACCAATTCCCAAGAGGGGAATTGACATCAAGGACCTACTGCTCCTCAAGTACTTGCTGAGGAGGAGCTTCTTGAGAATACTCTCTAATAAGCTTATGTTGAGGAAGAACTCGCTGAGGAGCTTTCTAAGGAAAGTCTTGAAATCAATGAGATTGATTATTATTATTATTATTATTATTATTATTATAAATGAGACAAGACAAAACGATCAACTAGACACTGAATCCAATTTGAACAAAACAAAGTTCTAATTGTTTCCTTTTTAGGTTAATAAACTTGCTCTATCATCTGGCTAAGTCGCCTTTTTGGGTTTTCAACTTAGCGAATCATTTTGATTACTAGCTCTAATTTTTGCCCGAGCCGCCTTTTTGAGTTTTCAACTTGATGAACCTACTCTAATTTCTGCCTAAGCTACCCTTTTAGGTTTTCAACTTAGCTAGCTTTTTTTTTTAGTGAAGAGGAGAGCGATATTGGAACAAAAGGGAATTTTATATTTGGACCGTACCTGAATTGGGCTACCTACGTATCTCCACTTTTGCTGTCCCTTTACTTGTCCTTTCTTAGGAGGGTCAAGTCTACGTAGTTTTTGGTTATGATGCACCATTAAAACAGCAAGTTGATTGTAAAGGTTGGAAGATTTGATTCCATTTAAACCCACTAGGATGACACTTTTTCCAAGCAAGATTTTCTTGAACATTTATGGGCAACCCACTATGTTTTGAACTTCGGATCAAAAATTGGAGCTTTGACTACCTTCTTACAACTGATCATGACACTTGCCTGTCCCTAGCTAGAAGAATTTCATCTTTATTGTTGCACCAATTTTGTTTCATCCATTAATGAGTAAGGGATTGCCCCAAAGTGAAGTACAAATGGAAGTTCGATATAGTCCCCAACGGCAATTATTGATGCTACTTTCGATGATTCTTGGTGGGCTTGATAAGGATGATAACGTTGAACCACTTCCTAACTACTTTCTTCCATTGATTGTGATGATATCAAAAAGGTGTTCCAAACTTAACAAATGATGTTAGTTTAGATATGAGGCTGCTTCTACCCACTTTATCATTGCCAAGATGCATTTACATTTACTTGGGGGATGTTCATGCCTACCAAAAAGTTGCAGTCGCACTAAAAGCCACCTTTAAAGCTTTGTAGAGATCTGTCATATTTTTGTCCTTTAATCTCTTGAGATAGTGCATTCCATTCATTCCAGATCCCTTTCTATTACCATGATCAGTGGAAACTTACGTTTGATAAGAATCTACATATGGGTTACTCAAAGAGACGATTGCAAACTCTAGTCATGAGATTCAACCAACAGATGAAGACTGTATCACCTTTATTAAATAGCACTCATTACACGTGAACCTTCCCATTCTTCTTGAGTGCTATCTTGACTTATCTTGGAGGATAAGTGATTGGTTTGGTGAACCAACCACCTTGATGAATTCTTCTTAGATTTATACCTGAACCCTTGTGGCTTTTGCTCCTTATCTTGCAATATATGTAACTTTTCCCTTGTGCAAAAATTTATTGATCTTTGTTTTATTTAGATTGGATTCAAAAGAGAAAACATATAATGAAGGTAAAGAGAAACATAATGTGAAAAACTTTAAATTTTATTGTGAATAAAAAATAAAAATGCCATCATCCATGATTACATAAAAATGAGAAGACAAACTATGAAACACAATTACAGACTCGAAACTAGAAATAAAAACATGGTTTTAACAGAGTCTAATCTTTGGACTTGGACTCTGACTCTAAAGCTGGTGTCCTCCTCACAATACCGACTCATTTGGTGGATTTTAGGTAAGGTTTGGTTTTACTCCACATCCGATCATGAGGACTTGCTCAAAGAGAGTAGCCTTTAAGCTTTTCCTGCTTTGGAACTGAGGGAGTTGATAGTGGCTCGAAGGTCGATGGGGGTATATGGTCTAGGAAGGATGAGGTCCCCCTTGTCGATGAGGTCTTAGGTCTTGTGCCTTAGGCTCTTGCACATGTCTATCTTATGTCCAACTCTTTGATGGTATTCACAAAATTCACTAACATTGTAGTTTTTGGACAAAGGATTTGACGGTGCCTTTAGTTCTAAAGGTGTTACCAATTTTTGTTGCAAGGCATTTAGATAAATAATACTTAAGGGCACACCCAATTTTGTGAACTTCCTCTTTTCCATTTTCAAAGATTTGTAGCTGGCGATGGCAGCAGCCTCTATACTCTCCTACTCGGCATTAGTAAGGGCAGTGTATATGTCTATATTATTCCATTTAGCAAAAGCGAGAGGAATGTAAATGTCCATATTCTTCCATTCAGTGTAGGTAAGAGGAATGTAGGTGTCACTCTTTTTGCATTTTCCTTTCCCCATGCAAATTTGCTCAAGTTCATTCATCTTGAGCTTCTAGGTAAATGATGGGATAGACTTCTTCCTACTTTGAAAAGGATTTAAAAAGGAAGAAGGATTGATGCTTAGGATAAGTGGCGTAGGTGCCTTTCCATTGACAACTAGATCAATATTGGTGTTTGGGATGGATGGAGTGGAATTGGTTAGATTAACAATAAGAGTTGGGGTGGAAGTAGTGTTTGGAGTTAGTGGTATGACATTTATGAGCTTTTCTCCATTGTCAATACGATCCAAAATGGAAGTTAGGATGGCTTTGGTGCTTAGAGTTGGGGATGTGGAGCTTTTGGGTATTGTTCCAAATGCAGCATCAATTGATTTGACCTGACTTATCATTCCCTTCACCTCTTTGATGAGTTAGCATTTGGATTTCAAAGCTTTGGTGAACTTGGCTTGTTGGGCATTGAGAGCCGCAGTGAGATGAGCCATTGCTTTGTTGGAATTGGTTTGTTGGATGCTTAAGGCCATATTGAAGTTGGCTTGTTGAGCATTAAGGGCGGAAATAAGGATGGTTTGGAAGTTCTCTTCCTGCTTCTTAAGGATGGTGTCCATAGTATCCATATCGATCATCTTGGCCGTTGGTACCTTAAGGCAAAACCAAAGAATCATGTAAATATTTAGGAAGAGGAAACAAGGGCATGGGCATGCAAACTCTGAGGGAAAAGAATTCCCTATAGTGTTGTGGGCCAATAGTTTTCGAGCTTTGAAGATCACTTAAAGTATGACGGGCCAAAGGTTTTGGGCTTGAGGGTAATTGAGGAATTGACCCTTCTTTGGTTCAAGGTTCTTGGTCTATGCATGTATGTATGAATGTATGAATGAAGAGTCATTTCATGAATATGTAATTGTACAAGGCTTTATTTCATAGTACATACAACCTAAGGTCCAATATTCTAGGTCCATTAGGGTGGTTGGGATAGGGTACCCATCACACTAGCGCAGCAATATACCTAACCACATATGAGTTAAGGAGCCTCGCATGGGTCCAACGGTACGGGCATGCTCGTTACACCTTTGAAAGAATTAAAGGATTCGTCGCGGGGTGTATGATTTCACTATCGGTGAATAGACCTAATGAGGGTTACCCACTCGATGCTACTCACTATCCATTATTTTCCTAGAACTAGGTTTGGAGGCAAAGAGCCTATGCAAATAACGCATGAAAAGTCACAATTATATTAAAAGCCAAACTTTATTTTTAAACCAATTAGTAGTCCTCTTATTTTTTCCTTTTATTAAAAAGAAAGTGTCCCCAGTGGAGTCGCCAACTGTGAGGCCTCACTCGAGCACCGGTCCAATCCGCTAAAAGGAATCGAAATGCTCATTTGGACTGAGACTCACGATGAAGCCCTCGGGTTTAGATTGATTGATTTTGAAAATTGATTTAAAGTCGCCACCTTAATTTATTTTTATTTGGAAAAATATAAGGTAAAAATCAATTTTTACTCTAATTATATCCCAAAGGAAAAGTTCACTAGCCTCAAAACTAAAGATGATTCGGGGACTAGATTTTTGGTTTATCTTAACAAAATAAGTTTGGCAATTAATATAGAAGTGACTTAAAAATGGATTTCATGAACAGTTTAAGAATGCATGAACAACTTATTTATTCAAAAGCAAACATAAAAGAAAGTGATGGGGGAGAAGTTGGTTGATTTTAATTAGATTCGATGCTTGAACCAAGCATGCTTGTGTATCCCTTTGAATGGGAATCAGAACCCACACAGTTCTTCCTTCTTGCGAAGGGGTTTTTTTAGCCTAACCTTTTATCATGTTTCGATTGATTAATTTAGGAATGGTTGGATTAAATAATTAACTTAATTGATTTACCAAGTTGAATTAATTAATATTAATTAACTAACAACCTAGGCGAGACAATTTAATTAACTAATTAAAAAAGAATCCCAAGGAGGGAAAAATAAATTAACTAAATGAATAAAAGAGAAAAAAGCTTACCTTGCGCTTGAGAGGCTTGGGGATAGGAGGATGGAACTTGCCTCAGATAGCAGCACTATGGACCTCGGATTGTGAGACGAAACCCTTTTGGCGCACTTTGCAAAGCAAAAAAAAAAAAAGAAAAAAAAGAAAAGAAAACTTTGGAACTTGAGGCTCATTCCTTGATGGACCAAGCTAAAGGACTGGTTTGCTTGATGCAACTGCTTTTCAATCTCATTAGAATATGGAAAATAATGAGTGGGAGGTCCCCTATATATAGGGTGAAGGTTGTGGAGTGAAATAGAGAAATTCATATGTGGGAAAAGGAGAAAATTGAAGTAGGAATCGGATTCCCGCTACGGCTGCCATAGCCCTGTGACAACCGTAAAGCTTCCTACGACATTGCCGCAGGGTGGCCTTCGGATCCGTCTGCTTCTTTTTATTATTATTATTTTTTATTTATATATATATATATATATATATATATATATATATATATATATATATATATATATTTTTTTTTTGGGTGTGAAATTAAGGGTTCACATTAGACTTGTGCAAACGGTCGGTTTGGTTTAAAATCAAACGAACTGAAAAAATCGAACCTATATTTTACCTAAACCAAACTGAAATCGAACTTTGTATAAAATCGAACCGAACTCAAAAAGTTCATTTCGGTTCGGTTAATCGGTTTGACTTTTTTTTCTTTTTATTCTAATAAACTATATATATATTAAAATTTGGTTCGATTCAAACTAAATTTTTTTTTGTAAAAATCGAACCAAACTGAAATTTAATTCAATTTATTATTTTAAAGACTGACCCGAAATACTTAAAAACAAACTGAACCAGTCGGTTCGGTTTAATTTTGCTCACCCCTAGTTCACACCACCAAGTGTCCATCGGTAAATAAATATATTACTGGCAGACTTATTAATGTCACGTGGCGGTCCGTCGGTAACCTTATTAATATTAAGCCCGCTCACCTTTCTTCTTCCTCTCTCTCTTTTCTTCTTCTCACCTTCTCTTCATTTTCTACTATCTCTGCTCGCCGTTCCTGTCGTCGTTTGTGCCGTCGTCGACACCGCCTGCTGTCGCTGGTCTGGTAAGTCCCGTCTGTTCTCTTAATTTTTTTATTTCTGTTTTTTATTTTTCTTATTTTTTTTTATTTTTCATTTTTTAGATATAGAGGACTTAAAATAACAACCAACATATATAATGACTAATATTGGGACCCGATTTAAATTGCAATGTGTTTCCATACTTTTCAGAAATAAATCATGAGATCGGATAGAAATTGGATGTATTCTAAGCTTAATGACAGTTTACTATGGTCAGAATTCTTAGATGGTATAAACCAGTTCATTCAATTTGCTACATCTCAACCTCAGTTTATGGATGGAAGCAAGATTAGATGTCAGTGTAATCATAAGAAGTGTCAGAATCACAGTTATTTAGATCCAAATATAGTCATGTTGCATCTTGCATAGAGAAATTTTGTTCCGAGTTATTATGAATGGTATTTGCATGGTGAATTAATTGGATCAGGAACTTTAGCTGCAGATGAAAATCATTTTCCAGCTGATAATGTATGTCTTCATGATGTTTCTTCTAGTGCATATCATAATATAGTAATGGATGTCACTGGGTCGGGGTTTGATTGGAGTGGAATGGAGGAAGTACCAAATTTGACTTCTCAGAAGTTTTATGATTTGTTAGATGCAACTAACGAGGAGTTGTGGCCTGGTTGTGAAAAACATTCGATGTTATCTGTCGTTACATGGCTATTGAATATAAAATATGAGCACCATTTATCTAAAAGGTGTTATGATGAGATATTGCAATGGTATACCGAGTCGTTGCTGGAGGATAATACTATGGTAGACAATTTCTATAGCACGAAGAAGTTGATGCAAGGTTTGGGACTTCCAGTGGAGAAGATTCATTGTTGCAAGAATAATTGCATGTTGTATTGGGGGTGATGATAGTAATTTGAAGACATGCAAGTTTTGTGATTGTTCTAGATATAATCCCAAGCATGGAGGTTCTAGTACGTCTAAAACTGAAGGTCCATTTAAGAAAATGTATTACTTTCCTCTGACTCCAAGGCTACAGAGACTGTATGCTTTCGAAGCAACTGCCAAGTATATGAGATGGCATGCTGAGCATGAGGAGGAAGATGGTGTGATGCAATATTGTTCAGATTCCTATTCATGGAAGCATTTCAATCGGATGAATCCACTGTTTACTTTTGAAACTCGCAATGTTCGTTTAGGATTATGCACTAATGGTTTTCAACCTTTTAGTCAATCTGGACAACAATATTGTTCTTGGCCAATTATAGTCACGCCATATAATTTGCCTCCAGGGATGTGTATGAAGGAGGAATACATGTTTCTTTCTGTAATAGTTTCTGGACCAAATAATCCCAAACAAAATTTAGATGTATTCTTACCTCCTTTGATTTCAGAATTGAAATAGTTGTGGGAAATTGGGGTGGAGACATATGATGTTTCAACGAAGCAGAATTTTCAGATGAGAACTGCTTTGATATGGACTGTGAGTGATTTTCTGTAATACCCCAAGTTCACATAACTCGTAACTGATAGCTACGAAGATCTAGAAATGAAATTGAATGGTAATTGGACCAATAGAATCAGAATAGATTTATAGAGTAATTACTTATGCTTGAGTAAATTTTGAACTTTCTTGTACTAATTATTATATTCATGAGTAAAATTTAATGTAACTAAAATGTATATTTGATTGCAAGAATGTAAAATTGATGTGAATAATATTAATATTGAAATTTAATGTGAACAAATGCGATCATGTATACTAAAGTATAGTTAAAGATGCTAAAATTACTAATTTTCAAATATGGAACTAATTAAAATGATAATGTGCAAACAAATGTGGGTTCCACCCCCACATCATATTAATTTCAGCCATACTAGGCCCGAAAAGGAAGATATGTATTTTTTTTTAATGATAAATAACTAATTAAAATGTCTTAAGATGGGAAAATTAGATGTGGGCCCCACCTTTGACTAATTAGAATTTGTATTAATAAAAATAAACTTAAATCCATTGAATTTAGATATCTTCCAAGAAGATGTGCATCTACCAAGCTTCCAAAGGAAGCCTTTCAATCCTCACCATTCATTTATGAGATTAAATCTCCACCATTCAAAATTCATTAAAAGAAAAATCACATCACTTTATTCTTCCATATTCACCAACCACTAAAGAAAGGAACTCTCCTTTATCACCAAAAACATTTGCCCAAACCACCTTTAATGAAGACAAGAGAATTCAAAGGTAAGCTCTTCATTAACTCACTTCCTTTCCATAAGTTAAGTTTGATTCATATGTTCTTCTTGCTTAAATGAACTATTTTCTTCACTTCTTCTTCCTTTCTTGATTCGGCTATGAATATAATTTTGAGGAAAATTAATTTATTTTGCTCTTTTGATAATTATGAGTGTAAAATGAAACTAATTGAAAGATTTGATAGCTTAATTGAGTATATAATGCAAGACAAAACATGATTTGATTTTTGAACTTGAAGTTGAAAAGTTAGTTTTGGAATTTGATAGAAATTGGGAGGCCAATTATGCATACTTAGAGACCGAATTTAGAAAAGTGTTAAACATAAAAGTTGTAGTGTTATCTCGTAAATATAAACACACAAAAGGATTTTATGAAATTCCTTAAGAGTAATGAGATATTCCTCTTACAAGTGTACTGACCCGGATTTGAGGGTTTCTGAGTAACCCGAACTATTTGAGCCTATATAGGATTTTATGAACAGAATTTGCGGATAACCAAAACATAAAAGTTGTAGGTAAATATCTCAACTATGTACTTATAAAATAAATTTGAGAAATTTAGTGTATACAAGAAGAAATCACACTTGAACTAAAATTGGTATTGTTTACAGATTAAATGAGCAGTCTGAATTAGAGTAACACAAATGATAGATTTACAGACTGAATTAGACCAAGTATAAAATATGAAAAATGATAATTAAAATATTTATAAACTCATTTTAAAAGGAAAATTAAATTGGATACGTATAGTTTGAGAAATGATCTAGTGAAAGTGATAAGGTCTAGAAACTCTTGCCAACTAACTTCATTGGCAACCTAAGAATTTACCTTATAAATTGAGGATGATAGAGACATAATTAGGAGAAATTGAAAACTAGTAAAATAATTACTGATATGTGAATAATTAACCCATAAAATGGCTTAACAAAATTCCAAATATAGTATGAAAAATAGAGCTTGGATTATAACAGACTTTGTATTAGGATTCAACTTGTAACCTAAATTGGACCTTCTGATTTGGGGACGTTAAGGATAGAAATAAGCTAAAAATATAAGAATTGTTCATTAATGTCTCTAGTAACTCTCAGTAAAATAAAATTTCATTTGAAAGTATAAATCTTGAGTTATACTCAAAGGAGTGTGATAGGGTCAGTCTGCCCTACAACAGAAATAAAATTGGATTGAAATGGACACCAAGTTTTCTGTAGATTGAATTCTAAGTTCAATTTTGGATATTTTGAAAATTAATATGTCTAGTTTAAAGTACAAAAATAATCAACTCAATTGGATTAGTAAATCATAAGAAATTAAAGAAAAAAGGTAACAAGGTCAAGTTATATAATTAGATAATAAGTGAGGATATAATGTTTTAATGTTAACAATTGTGAACCAATGAATTCTATATGTATGTAAGTGTTGAATAATGATCATTGAGAATGATGGATATTGAATTGAATATTATTATTCAATATAAATCCAATTTTAGAATTTATTAAATTGCTATAAAGCAAACAGTTAGAATTAAAGGCATTCTTCTAAGCCATTCGGCCAATACTTAAAAATTGAATATAAACATACCTCAACTTGTTATATGTGCTATTGTATATTGACTTGTATTGATATTAGATAATTGATATGTATTAGATGTAGACGTAGTACTGCTAAAATTAGGAATAGAATAAGTAAGTTGATAATGTATTTAATGATCTTCAATTGAATGACATAAAGGGTATGGTTCAATGTAGAACCTAAAAAAAAGAGACAAGGAAGGTGTTCCAAAAACTGAGGAGCATCATTTCCAATTGTGTTAAAAGCTTATGCTAGGAGTTAAGGAAGTCAAGGTAAGTACTTGAATACCTTATATTTCCTTAATGAAACCAATGCATCAGAGAAATTCTTTCAAAGAGGCCTTCGGCCTACTCACTGTTATTTATATATGTGTACTGAAATTCTATTCAAATCAAACATTGTAAAAGAACCTACCTTCTATGTGTTAACCTCTTCATTGTAATAAACCTTTTTTGAACCAATGCCTCTCATTTGGAAATTTAATGTACCCTGATTGATAAATCATTCTTATCACTATGTTCTTTTGAGGAGCCATTTGACCTATCCATATGAATCCCAATATTCATAAAATTGATAGAATGTCATTGAATCTTTTAATGATTCATTATTATACATTGTTGATTCATAATATCATAATGCTTGAATTACTTGATCAAAATGATCTGGTTATATTCTTGAAAGCAGAAATCCCCATCTGATGTGGGGTAACACATCAGTCATGTGCACATGGTGAAGCTTGCGGGTTGGACGAGCGTACCTAACTCTAGTTAGGAAGGGTGGTCATAGCCATAAGACTTGATCAGTCTCGCACTATTGATACTGTATGAGTTAGCGAGGCTTAGGCCGCCACTATAATATTTACAAGTGGGAAGCAAACCGTTTCTAAGAATTATGATTTCTGCTAAAAAGGTATTAATGTTCTTAAACCATCATTGATTGCTTTTTATTCCCCTCTTCACATTGATACAATGAGATCCTATTAATTCTACTGACAAATATGTACTTATACACTTCTCCATTTTTATTCTTATGTACTCACTAAACTTCTCTCACACCCTCATAGTATATTGTTTTCAAGTCCAATAGTAGATTCAGAAAGTAAATCTCAAGTTTCAGCCTCTACTTAGGATTGCTCTGCTGAATGTTTGATGATCATGATTTAATTCTTTAGGTTGTCTTATTTAGAGCTCCATGGATTATTGTAGTTATAGTATTTCAGTAATTGATTAATATGAATACTTTATGATGGTCACAAATTGTAATATGATATGTTATTTGGATTATGGTATATGGAATCATATATAGTAACATGCTCGATTGATAATGAGCACATCGGTATGTAATTAGTATACATACGGTATATGTTAAGTATATCGGAATGACAATGGTATCTAATGAGTATACATTTGGTATATATGAGGTATCTGATACTGTTAACTCAGGTTGTGATTTTGGGATCATGTATAATGTATGTTAAGTGAATTATATTATGGAACGAGAGGTTCTACGGGTTGTTGGTACCCTTATGGTTTTTATGCCCTAAGACCGTCACACTTCTGAAGATGGGGTGTGACAAATGTGGTATCGGAGCAAAAGTTTAAGTCTAGTATAGACTAATAAAGTTTAAAGAGTCATAGTATATAAGTTGAACCATAGAGCATAGAATTCCTAATCATCAATTACAGTCCATCATTAAGATAGTTCCGCGTTATCCGTATATGATTGAATTCTTATCATCTAGTATGATATATATGCATGTGCTGTGACTGTAAAAGAACTAGTATGTGAAAACATATACTAGTGTAATAATTATATGAATGAAACATTGAATATACTCAAAATGATACATGTGTACTAAAATGCAATATGAAGGTGAAGTGACAAAAGTGAAAAGGAGGTCGATCCCCCTAGTGATCGTTCCTGTAATAAAGAAAATGAATATGTATTGTTAAAAAGAAATTCTCTGTAATAGCCAATTGTTGAATATTGATAAATAAAAAATCAATGCATCTATTATTTGTGAAAAGACTTATGTAATGTGAATAAGGATAGAAGTGTATAAACTATTTGTACATACAAAAACATGTGTATTGTTTAGGATAAAGACATCCTAAGGCAAACTACCTCATAATGATGAGTGTGTAAAAATCTAACATTACCCTACACGTTGTGTTAATATACGATCACCTGTTAAAGTCACCTAGGTTTAGATGGCAAGCCAGAAAAGGAAAAGAAATAAAGACTACTGAAGAATGTAGAAACAATGATACGAGAATTATATGTGTAATAACCTAGGTAAAGCCTAGAATTTAAAGACCTAATTAAGTTATTAATAATTAAATTGAGATACTTTTCACACGTCTATTGTATTACATTGAGATTAATTAGGAATCATATAGTTAGATTGATAATAGTATTACTAGAAAATTTCAATTGTAGGAAATTTTGGACAAGGTAATGGATTGGTATTGAAAGGAAACAAAAGTTGTGATTGATCAACTATCAATAGTAAATATTAAATTTAATAAGTATGGAATATTAGAATGTTGGGCTAGAGACCAAGGTGGGGGGCCCGACCATGTTATTAAATTAATGGAAAATTTATTTTGTTAAGGTAAAATTTATAAGAAGGATGATATAAATTAAAGGTGGACCCCACATGTTTTTAAAGTCAAAATTTTGACATAAATTAATAATTTTTAAGGTGAAAATTGAAATTTCCATCATCAAATAAAATTGGTACTTATCTATATAATTAGTAATATTAAAAATTCAATAATGGAATTAAAATATCAACCATTGGATTTAACTAAACTCATCCTCACCATTCATTGGTGGTGACTAGGCAATAAATCTAGAATTTCCTTCTTTCTTCCTCATTTCTCATCTTCCAACCAAAAATTAGAAGACACTCACCTCTCACCCTCCACACAATCGGCCACTATCCAAGACCCATCAAGAAATCAAGAATTTTCAAGGTAATCATCAAAACAAAGCTTGAATTTTTATTTTAGTAGACTTAGCAGTGTGTTAGTTGCTTAGTTTGAAAAGTTTTCTTCTCCATTTCTTGTTGTGGTTCGGTCTATGCACTAGAGGGAAGGGGGAAGTTTTGTTTGTTTAATTCAAGTAATAATTGAGTTCATGAAAGGTAGGAACTAATGGAAATTGAAAGAAACCAACAAGAATTAAAAGTTAAGGGGAAAAGACACTAGGGTTCGGCCTAGTGTGGGAAAATAAAATTGATATTGATTTTATGATTTTAATGCTAAATTAGACTCTTTAGGATGTCAATTACTAAATTATTGAATCAATTTGAAGATTTAATAAAGAATAGAAAAATTTTCAATTTTTAGAATTAGGTAAATTGGGGGTTTTGTACTTAAATAGAATTAAGTGCAATTGGTAATGTGAAATTGATCTAATGTATCTGAATTGGGTTAATTGAACTTTGATTTGGAAAATTAAAACAAAAATTGAAAAAAAAGGCTAGATAGGGTTTGGCCATATGGGGTAATTAGATTTAAAGTTAATGTTAATGCAATTAGTGATTGAATTAGGTTAAATTATGTGTTAATTGGATGAATGTGAACTTAATTAAAATTTAGGTAATGGAAATGTAATTTTCCCTAATTTAGGGGTCAGCCAACCTTAAAAATTTGGAACCAAAAGAGTTAAATTTTAATTGAATATAAAAATAACTTCAATTGAATGTCAATTGAATAATTTAGTAATCAATTTGGGAAATTGATAACTTATAAACTTTCTCCCAAATTAAAACCTAAACATGATAAACTAATTTTATATTTAGAAATTGATGTATAAATAGTGCTAAAGAAAATAGATTTTTATTGGAAATAATCATTCCAAAGTAATGGAAATTAATATGTGAAATGTAAAATCAAAGAATAAAAGGAAAGGGAAATCTAGTTCCCCAGACGGTCGTGAGCATCCTTATTGCTTGTGTTAATATTGCGAGCTAAGGAGTTCATGGTGAGTATTTGATAATATAGTATTATATGAAATTTTCCTTGTTGAGACTATGACTGTCTTGAATTTTCATAAATAATATTCAACTTCTCGATTGATTGATAAAGGGTCATTTACCCGAATTGAACCTAAAAGTATTTATCATTGAACTGTTACTGTTATTTTCAATTGTACATATGTTAAAATTGATTGTATTATGTAAACCTTATTTTTTACTATAAAGCAGAAATACCCATCTGATGTGGGTTTACATCAGACCTTGTGCACATGGTATGCTTGCGGATAAAGCGAGCGTATCCGAACCCTAGCTAGGAAGGGTAATCTTAGCTATAAGACCTGATCAGTCTTATGTCACTATTTACTATTAAAGCTGGAGAGCAAGGCTTAAGCCGACACTCTCAATTCACTAGGGGACACTCCGTCTCTAAATTACTGATTTCTGCTAAAAGAATATATTACCTTATATTGAAATGATTCTAAATTGTTATTCTAAGTGGTCTCATTTATTTTCACTGAATTCTTTCTATTACTTCACTGAAACCAAATTAATCTTGTTACTGCATTGTTATTATATTATTATTTACTCACTAAGCTTGTCTCATTCTTTAGTGGTTTAACATTTTTTCAGGAGCTCTAGAAAAGTCGACAAGATAATTCTCAAGCACCGTTTCCTCGCTTGGGAATAACTTGTATGGCGTGTCCTTTATCTTCTTTTGTACTATTAACTGTTTAATAGAGCTCCATGGTAATACTGTAATTATTGTATAATTATTGTAAATTTTAAGAGTGTGGATTGTATAATTATATATTGAAGTGTTTGGATAGTGAATGGGATTATTTGGTTAAGATTCTAGGTATTGATTGAGTGATATATAGTAATAATATTGTTTATTGGATTCTATGGGTTTTGGTGACTTTAAGTCTCCCTAAGCCCTAAGATCGTCGCACCTCAAATGTGGGGCGTGACAATATGAACTAAAGAAAAGGTCGACAAGTGAAAAGAGGAAGGCATTGTATGCCATCTACTGTATACTCCCCAGTAACAACACCCGCAATGAGAGAAGCAAAAATTTTCTTGCTACCTATATAGATATCAAATAAGAATTGAAAGAAAGAATGTTAATTAATATCTCCGAAGAAGAAAATGATTGATGACCAATAAGTTATCACACTGCCTCTAAAGAACCATGTGGAACTATTGAAATACGACTATGAAAACGAATAAAAGAAAATATGAGGAACTCTTGTTAGACTTAATTAAAGTCTTAGAAAAGGGGGAAATGTAAAGAGAAAGGGATGAATAGAGTAAGTACGATGATAAATAAAATATTATAAGGAAGACAATAAAAGTCAAAATTATAAAGCCATAAATGATAAAAGGGAATAATATAGAAAATAATATGTATGAGTTAAATACTAGTGAAGCCTATTTGATTAAAACAAATATATTTTAAGTGAGATATCCCATGTAGAGGAAGAATTAATAACGAGACAGTGGTAATGGAATAAGAGTAGATGTTATCAAAAATAACAAGCATAGAATGTGATCAAGAAAGGTAAATGAGGTATTGATTAGATGAAACAATAAATGCTTAAATGAAAAGTGTAAAGAATAATAAAGTAAGGAGAATCGCAAGGATAATGAAACTATAGAGTAATGAAGAACTAGCATGGTTGAAAGATTTAACTGATAAGGATGAGACTGAAATGAGAATAAGTAAAAAGGAAGTTATAATAGTGAAACAAATGGAATAGATGAGCTTAACTTGAGATAGCGAATACATAGATTGTTAATAGTTAAAGAGATGAAGAAATTGAAAATAGTAAAAATTGATTATTATTGCATAAGGATATAAGGAATTGTTTAGGATAATGACTTACGACAGATAAGTTAAGTGAGAAAAAGAAACATGAATAATCAAGAGTAAACAATGGACTAAAGTAGTCTTGAAAAGGATGTGGAAGACTATATGAATAAGAAAGGAATTGTGATGATAAAGGAAACCTGAAAACATCCGAAAGTCACTCAAGAGGAGTTGGACATGGAGATAGAAGGAAATACGAAATAATTAAGACCGATATAAAATAAGTCAAGTGAAGGATTATTCAAATGAATATATGAATTCCTTAAGGGAAATTTGAATCGTAGAAAGTATGAATACTGCATGAAATAGATACACATAGTGAATAGTAATGAAGCATATCAATTTTATATGTATTAAATATATAAATGTCGCCTAAACAAAGAAAATGATTAAAAGCTGATACATCTCACTATAATGGGAGCATGGCTCATAAAGTTGTTTTGAACACTGTGACTACACGCAATGATGTATGCACATATATTATCCTAATTGAGACAACATACTCACAGTAAGGGGAAGAATAAGATTCATTAGATAAATGTGGGGACATTAAGAAACAAAAGACTTGCAAGATAAAGTAAGAGTTGAATAAGATAAGGCAATTAAGGAAACATATATTTTCTCTTTATTATTGTTATAGATGGCAACCCAATACATGGAAATGAAAGTAGTCCCCCACCCATCCCACCTGTTAAAATTATCGAAGCAAATTAAGCAGATAGAAAGTTACCTGACAAAGAAGTTCATCAATAAATAAGTTTAAATAGAGATTAAATACCCAAATGTCTAAGTAAATGAACTGAAGGTATTTTAGTTAAAGAAAGGAAAAGGGGATAGATTTCAAGAAAGACATTAAAAATGGACTATTTGACGCAAACCTAAGTCTGAAAGAAGTCATTAAAATCTATCACACTAATAAGAGTGTGCTACACATATATAAATATATAAAAGACGATTATGACATCAATAGTGATTCTAATATAAGACGATATAAAGCATAAGATTTTTACTTCATCATACATGGAGGAGGTGTCTCTAGTCCTGTATTCTGCCTCTCGACAACTTTCAAATATAAGTACAACAAAGTTCAAAGAAAAGAAAATCAACAACGAAATTAAAGAAAAGACATAAACATTATTATCTTAGCTTACTAGACTAGGAAAACCTTAGGATGCAATCATTCTACTACAAACAGCAAAAGCATAAAAGACTCTTATTTCTTGATAGGCTCGTGTCACAGGAGGTAAGTTCATTACTTCATCATCATCAGAAAAGCCTTAATCGGCTGTCTCATCAAAGTCATAAGGATCTTGGGAGTCATCCACAAGATGAGTCTAGAGGTGATGGGAAGGATCAAATTTATCATTAGTTAACAACAGGATTTGAAATTCATCCCTGGGACGAAAACCCTCAAGATGATTTTCCTCGCAGTTCTTCTTATTAGCATGGATTTTCTTGCAATAATCGGCAGGAAATGCCCACCAAGGGGCATCAACTTCTTCAGGAGACCATAACTCACATGGAGCAACGTTGTTCTTGCCACACATAAAGTGCTCAAAGCTAGTAAACTCTTCATGATGAACAAATAAATCTCTACAAAACCAGAAGGGAAAAGTGATGTAAACAAAGACTTGAGGGGACATAGTAAATTAAGTTTTTGAATTGTGATCCTTCATTGAACCATTGTAAGAAAGTGATTAGATGAGGATTAGCTCTGCTATTACTCTGTAAATGAGTAATATATTTTAGAAAATGGAAAGGCTGAACTTCCACAATGATATGAAAAAGATGAAGAAAGTACCACAGAAAATAAATAAATTCTTTTGGCCACTGCCAAAATGAATCCATGGTGAAGTCCATAAAAGCATAAATCCTAAGGAAATGATACTCAAGATGAATTATTAGCTCTCAAATAAATCGAGATCCATACTTTTGTATAAGAAGAGATTGATATTGAAAGACTTGTTTAATGGCTAAATCATGGAGAGTTTTCTGAGTAATATTGGCTCGGAGTTCAGGAGGAAGACCATTATAAAGAAAAGGACTAGGTCCAAAAGAAGATGATGCAAAGAATGCCATGAAACTTAAAAGAATAAAGTGAAAAAGAAATTGATAGATCAAGAGGAAAATTTTAAAAATCCTCGAGGGGGAGTTAGAAATTTGATTGTGATATCATTGATGCACTCTTTCTTAATTTATAATGGTTTAATCATTCTCTTATTTGAGTAATTAAGGATACAACAAAATTCATTCTTGGAAACTGATCACTCTAGAAAGAACAGTCCATCATGACTGTAAGATAGATATAATCGATGCAACTACAGTGAACTTCTCTACCCAAAGTGAGAAACTATTCCTTCACATGCATCTAAAAGGAGATGGATTTGGCTCAGAGAACCAGAAGAAAAGCGAATCATAAATTATCTTGTCAGCTAAAAATAGCATACTTCATAATAAATAAGTTGACTATAAAGAAAGAATTACAATTAAAGGACTCAAACAGTTCAAAAAGACGAGGGCATCAGTGACATTTTCACATTTACATAATTTCCAATAAAATGACTTATATCTTATCATATATAATTTTAGAGAGGAAGAACTGTACCATATAAGAATTATTAAAGATATTAAAAGAGTAAATAGTAATAATAGTTACCTCAACATGTAAGTGGTAAAACAACGGAGAGATTGAAGGAACTGTTCAAATTTTGGAAGAACCATGCTATGAACGTGTATGGATGATTTAAGAGAAATTGAAATAAGAAATTAATCTTGATTAATTTTGCCTACAATAATAGTTATTATTCCTCTATTGAAATAGTTCTCTACAAAGTACTGTATGGAAGAAAAAGACATTATTAAAGCTACTGGATAAAAGTAAGTGACTAGTATTTTAAAATACATGATTTGGTGAAAGATTATAGAAGTAAACTGTCTATCAAATTTATTTGAACCAATGAGCTTCTAGACAAGGTAAGAAGATATAATACAAGCTAGCTGTGCTTAAAATTGGAATACGTTCACTTGATATTTCATTTATTAATGTTGAGGAAATATATATCTATTTCCTACCAAGTATTAAAAATCTTGAGACGCCAAAGTGTTGTCATCTTAAAAAGGAAAATGAAAAAAGATTAAAATAAAGCGATAACTTAGTCAAAGTCTAATGATAAAAGCAAAGTATTGAGATAAGAAGTTGAGAAAGTAATAAAAATATAATGCAACGATGACTTCAACTGTTTCTTCAATGACCGACAAGTTTCTTAAAATTCAAAGATGAATTTTCTTAAAGGGGATAGAATATAATACCTCAAGTTCACATAACTCGTAACTAATAACTACGAAGATCTAGAAATGAAATTGAATGGTAATTGGACCAATAGAATTGGAATAGATTTATAGAGTAATTACTTATGCTTGAGCAAATTTTGAACTTTCTTGTACTAATTATTATATTCATGAGTAAAATTTAATGTAAGTAAAATATATACTTGATTGCAAGAATGTAAAATTGATGTGAATAATATTAATATTGAAATTTAATGTGAACAAATGGGATCATGTATACTAAAATATAGTTAAAAATGCTAAAATTATTAATTTCTAAATATGGAACTAATTAAAATGATAATGTGCAAACAAGTATGGGTTCCACCCCCACACCATGTGAATTTCGGCCATGGTAGGCCCAAAAAGGAAGATATGTATTTTTTTTAATGATAAATAACTAATTAAAACGTCCTAAGATGGGAAAATTAGATGTGGGCCCCACCTTTGACTAATTAGAATTTGTATTAATAGAAATAAACTTAAATCCATTGAATTTAGATATCTTCCAAGAAGATGTGCATCTACTAAGCTTCCAAAGGAAGTCTTTCAATCCTCACCATTCATTTGTGAGATTAAATCTCCACCATTCAAAATTTATTAAAAGAAAATTTTCATCACTTTATTTTTCCATATTCACCAACCACTTAAGAAAGGCACTCTCCTTTATTCACTGAAAACATTCGGCCAAACCATTTTTAAAGAAGACAAGAGAATTCAAAGGTAAGCTCTTCATTAACTCTCTTCCTTTCCATAAGTTAAGTTTGATTCATATATTCTTCTTGCTTAAATGAACTATTCTCTTCACTTCCTATTCCTTTCTTGATTCGGCCATGAATATGAATTTTGAGAAAAATTAATTTATTTTGCTCTTTTGATAATTATGAGTTTGAAATGAAGCTGATAGAAAGATTTGATAGCTTAATTGAGTATAGAATGCAAGATAGAACTTGATTTGATTTTTGAACTTGAAGTTGAAAAGTTAGGTTTTGAAATTTGACAAAAATTGGGAGGCCAATTCCATATAGTTAAAGTTCGAATTTAGAAAAGTGTTAAATATTAAAGTTGTAGTGGTATATCTTAACTATAGACCCATAAAAGGATGAAATTCCTTAAGAGTAATGAGATATTCCTCTGACAAGTGTACTGACCCGGATTTGGGATTTTCTGAGTAACCCGAATTGTTTAAGCATATAGAGGACTTTATGAACAAAATTTAGGGATAACCAAAACATAAAAGTTGTAGATAAATATCTCAAGTATTCACCTGTAAAAGAAATTTGAGAGATTTAGTGTATACAAGGAGAAATCACACTTGAATTGAAACTGGTACTATTCACAGATTAAATGAGCAGTCCGAATTAGAGTAGCACAAATGATGGAGTTAGAGACTGAATTAGGCCAAGTATAAAACATGAAAAATGACAATTAATATATGTATAAACGCAATGTAAAATCAAAACTAAATTGGATATGTAAATTTTGAGATATGATCTAGTGAAAGTGATAAGGTCTGGAAACTCTTGCCAACTAACTCCATTGGCAACCGAAAAATTTTCCTTATGAATTAAGGATGATAGAGATAGAATTAGGTAAAACTAAAAACTAGTAAAATGATCATCGATATGTGAATAATTAACCCAGAAAATGTCTTAACAAAATTCCAAATGTAGTATGAATAATAGAGCTTGAACTATAACTAACTCTGTATCTGAATTCAACTTGTAACCTGAATTGGACCTTCTGATTTTGGGACTTTAAAGATAGAAATAAGAAATTCTTAATGTATTTAGTAACTCTCAGTAAAAGGAAATTTCATTGGAAAGTATAAATCTTGAGTTATACTCAAAGGAGTGTGATAGGGTCAGTCTGCCCTACAACAGAAATAAAATTGGATTGAAATGGACACCAAATTTTCTGTAGATTAATTCTAAGATCAAATTAGGATATATTGTAAATTTATATGTCTAGTCTAAAATACAAAAAAAATCAACTCAATTGGATTAGTAAATCATATGAAATGACAGAAACAATGTAACAAGGTCAAGTTATATAATTAGATAATAAGTGAGGATATAATGTTTTAATATTAACAATTGTGAAGCAATGAATTCTATATGTATGTAAGAAATGAATAATGATTAGTGAAAATGATGGATATTGAATTGAATATGATTGTTCAATATAAATCCAATTTGAGAATTTATTAAATTTCTATAAAACGAACAATTTGAATTAAAGGCATTCTTCTAAGCCATTCGGCCAATACTTAAAAACTGAATATAAACTTACCTCAACTTGTTATATGTGCTATTCTATATTGACTTGTATTGATATTAGATAATTGATATGTTTTAGATGTAGACGTAGTAGTGCTAAAATTAGGAATATAATAAGTAAGTTGATAAGGTATTTAATGATCTTCAATTGAATGATATAAAGGGTATGGTTCTTTGTATAACCTAAAAGAAAAGACAAGGAAGGTGTTCTGAAGACTGAGGAGTATCATTTCCAATTGTGTTAAAAGCTTATGCTAGGAGCTAAGGAAATCAATGTGAGTACTTGAAAACCTTATATTTCCTTAATGAAACCAATGCATCAGAGAAATTCTTTCAACGATGCCTTGGCCTACTCACTGTTATTTGTATATGTGTACTGAAATTGTATTTAAATCAAACATTGTAAAAGAACCTATCTTCTATGTGTTAACCTCTTCAGTGTAATGAACCTTTCTTGAACCAATGCGTCACATTTGGAAATTTAATGTACCCTGATTGATAAATCATTCTTATCACTATGTTCTTTTGAGGAACCATTTGACCTACCTGTGAACCCTCATTTCAGCACCCCCAAAAATATTTCTGAACTCACCAGAGCCGATCCGAATATTTTTCTATCAAAACCGACGCTTTTCTGACCCTGACCGGACCATTTGTACCAGACATTATTGTAATACCCGAGATTCCCATAGCCCATTTGAGCTATGAAATGATATAGAATATATGTATTCTATAGATGGTACAATATAGATACCATAATGGGAATGAATTAAGGCAATTGTTCGTATTGTGTGTTTATTGCTCGG
>CATKHJ010795836.1:0-22653 GCA_949750685.1 Vernicia montana | reverse complement strand
ATTTAACTTAGATTCTGTATTGTCTCACCATCTCGTATAAAGCTCTATTCTTCCACTAATATACGTATATGCCTATATCTATCATAAAATTTCTATTTATACCATCAATTCATTCCTATATTCAATCCATATATTTTTTTTTACATATAACATGTATATTAGTTATTAATCTATTTATTCATCTTAATTTGAAACATTACACTATCGATTTCCAACTTAGCCGTTATTCTATTTGATACTCATCTAACTCAAATGCGAAAACTTTTTATACCCATTTCAGACTATTTACAACCCATTTTTGTCATGTTCTTAAATATTTGCTATTACTTTTGACGTTCATATCTCATGTAGGCCTAAGCTCCTAAGAGCTACATAGGGTTGGGGTATTACACTAATTCTCTAGGATTTCACCCAAATATAATAGTTATCCGGGATTTCGCCTAACTCTTACAAGATATAAAAGTTTATGAGAGTTTATAGTCACTCAAGACTTTACAAAGAGCTAGTACAAATGATAGATTTAAGTACACTAGCTAATACAAATATGAACACTTAAGAATAACAATAGAAGTACAAATGTTCAATAATAGAGAATAAAAATATTGAAGGAGTATATCTTTGATTTTCACTTAGAATTACTTCCAATCTCTTAGTCTTCACTTAAGAGCTTCATATATTCATAGGTCTTCAATATAAGCTCCAAAATATGATTTTTGTGCTTTGAAAACTGATCCAGACAAGTTCCAATGGCTATAAACGGCTATATTTTTTGTCTGTGTGGTAACAATAGTTACTTTTTGGTAATTCCAGTTACTCAATGTTGTCAGGGTAGTGACTGATTTGTAACTCCAGTGAATGAATCTTCAAGCTGCTACTGTCTTTCTTATTAACAGTAGTGAATGATTGGTAACTCCAGTGAGTGAATTGTAATGATAGTGAAGAATCAGTCAGGGTAGTGAGTCTTATGTACCTGACAATCACTTTAAAACAAATTGGATTGTGACGAGGTAAGTGTTTGGTAACTCCCATTACACCCTGTGAACATCAAATATGCAATAAAGTAATTCAACTATAAACATATATTTGCATCACACATACTTCATATAAATTAAGCTTAATTAAACTAAGTTTTAGTATCATCAAAATATATATGGGACAACAATATGGATACTAATATTTTTATTGAGAAATTTTTATTTTATTTAGTTTTGATTTTATTTATATTAATTACTTGAAATTATAATGAATTTACTAATTACTTTTTTTTTTAAATTAGAGAAGGGAAATTCTATTATTCAAATAATTTAAACACTTACCGTTACTTATGTTTAAATATGCTATTTACTAATAATTTTTAATATTTTATTTACATTTATTTTTTCTTTATTTTAATATATATTTTATTTAATCATGATTTTTAATAAATTATAATAATCCTAATGTATTTTATATAATATTTATTATATATTTAATTCAATTATGGTTTAAAATTTTGACTCAATTCAAGTTTAATATCAAATATATAACTTTATGTTTTAATATTTCAAGAATCAAATCAAATTTAATAATATTTGGCATACAAAATATATAATTTTTTTATTCGATATTAGTATATATGGTTACTAATACAAAAAAAAAAATATATTTATTTTATAAGTTTGGTGTCGGTCATATAATAAAAAAAAAAAAAAATTGTATCTTGTAATTTACTAACAAATTTACTAATAGCTTATGTAATGATAGAATCGTAAAAATCATTTTAATGATTATCCATATACTAATATGCGATTTATAATTTTTTCTTTCTTTTATAATTGTTGTCTCCTTGAATATTTTGATGATTCCAAAATTTTGTTTACTTAGGCTTAATTATATTGAGTATATATAACCGTTTCTTCCCAAGTGTGCTTGAATTGATTGTCAGGGTTACATAACTTATGGAAGTGATAGATTCATCACTCCCGTTACCATATGCTGACAAGGATTCAAAGTTGCTCAAGCTACAAGGAAAAATTATAAGTTTAAATAGTTTAGATTTTGAATATTGAAGAAGTCTCAGGTCAAGAAAAGTAACCAGCGTGTGCCTTCATCACCAACGTTACTTTAATTCCAAAATTCAGACAAAGACCATTTTCACTACCGTGTCAAAGTTTCACTGGCCTGAAGATACTTATCACTAGCGTGATACTTCCATCACTGCCGTGATACTCAGAAGAATATAAGAAGATCAGAGTACCAGTCACCAGAGTGATAGAATATTCACTACCATTACATAGACATGTAATGCTTGTGACTCATCGACTCACTGGCATGAACATGTCACATCAGGTGAAATCTGAAATGATTTCTAGCCGTTGTGGAAGGAATAGTTATTGCTTGGATAAAAAGCCCAACAGTCATATTTATGACTCCTATAAATATCAAAAGATTCAAATGAAGCATAAAACTCTTGCCAAGTGAAAATTAAGTGCTACTTTGAGTAAAAAAGTTTTCATTCTAATCTTTATTCATTTTATACTATGTTTTTAGAACACTAGAGATAATTCTTCTATTTCTTTGAGTGCTATTCATTGTGAGCTAGTGAACTTCATTATAATCAATTACTTTAGTTTGTCTTAAAGTCTTGTGAGACTTCAAACACACAAACTCAATTGTATTTGAGAGATTTAGGGTGAAATCCCTTGAAATATATTGTAAAGGGTGAAATCTCAGAGAACTAGCTTGTAAAGCATTTGGGTACAATCTCGTACATCTAGTGGAACTCTAAATCAGTTTGATTTAGGAGAACTGGACGTAGGAGAGGCGTTTGAGCTCCGAAAAACTATAAAACTTGGCTAAGCATTCTTTATCTCAATCTTTTTATTTATGTTTATTTATTTGAAATTGGTATATATTGCATATAGGGTGATAATTTGCATTAGATTTTTTAATAATTCTATTCACCCCCCTCTAGGATTGCTATACTTGGGACAATATTTAGTATCAGAGTTTGTGCTCTTGATTTGCATAAAATCCTATGATTTTAAGAGCTAACGATTACTATGGCAGGTTCATCTAAGACTACCTTCCAAAAAAGCCAATGTAGCACAAGGTCACCCTTGTTTTGTGGCACAAACTACAATCAATGGAAAGTGAGGATGAGATTTCACATGAGATCACAAGGCTATGATTTATGGGAAGTGGTGGAGAAAGGTCCATTCATTCCAATGGATACAAATTCCGATAAGCCTAAGGATCCTTCATCCTACACCAATG
Source organism: Vernicia montana (assembly GCA_949750685.1). Taxonomy (NCBI): domain Eukaryota; kingdom Viridiplantae; phylum Streptophyta; class Magnoliopsida; order Malpighiales; family Euphorbiaceae; genus Vernicia; species Vernicia montana. The sequence goes on along the minus strand of CATKHJ010795836.1, from coordinate 19,398 downwards.
AAGATAAGAAGAAACTTGCTTTGAATGACAAAGCAATTAATTTTTTATTTTGTGCATTGGATGAAATCGAGTTCAATAAGGTATTCACTTGTGAAACGATCAAAGAGATTTGGGAAGTCTTAAAGATGACTCATAAGGGGACAAGTCAAGTTAAAGATACAAAGCTAAACATTCTCATCTCTAGCTTTGAAAATATTGACCCCAAGGTTTCATATGTGATTTTAATGATGTAAAATATTATTACTACTGATAAGTTTGTTTAGTGTTATTAGTGTTAGTAGGTAATATTTGATTGACATTGATGTAATAAAAAAATTAAATGTGAAGATCAAGATTAAATCATGAAGTAATAAAGATGGAAAGGGCTATAAAACATATGAGGGCAATGTAAAGAACATGTGAAACCAAGAAACTCATGAGAGTAAGGATGATCTCAATAAAAGCAAAACTGTTGACTAAAGTTTGAAGAATAAACTGTACTACTTGAAATAGTTTATGAATGCAAGATATACATGGATGAATAGCTACATTAGTCTAGTTTCATGAACAAAAATTGGTATAATTTTTGGAGCTTGAAAAATGGAGTTTTGAATTTTTGATTGAATTATGCTCAAGCTGTCAAACTGGGTCACAGTAGATGATTTCAATTAAAATTAGTGGCATTAATTTTAAAAATGGATTTTGAACATTCACTTCTCCAGATTTGTATCTATGGAAGTCTAGTTTCATATGCAAAAATCCTTACATCAATCCAAGGTTTATAGAAGAAGTATTGGGTAGAATACTGAATTATGTTCAAACTGTCATGACCAGATGAGTAATAAAATGTTCTGATTTTTTAGAGCATGAATATGGATTATTTTGGAATTTCTTAAATCTACAAAGTTTTAGTAGACTGCTCAAAGTTTCCAAAAAAAAAAAAAAATGGTTCATCATTTGGAATTGTATAACTCAAGATTTTAAATTTTTGAATGTAGCCATTATATAGCCGTTGGAACTTGTTTGGAACTATTTTCAAAGCATAACAATCATATTTTGGAGCTGATATTGAAGACATATAAATATATAAAGAATCCAAATGAAGAGTAAGAGACTCTAAGTGATTGAAAGTTATATTCAAGTTCAAATCTCATTAATCTTCTTCTACTCTATTCAAAGAACACATTTTCTCTTCATCTCATATCTTTTGTGTTCATTTTTGTAAATGCTATAAGCTTAATTCTCATCTTTTGATAGCTTATGTGCTTAGTCATTGAGTGACTTTAAAACTCAAGATTATTATAATATATTGTATTGGGCGAAATCCCGAAGAACTAGGGCGAAATCCCGATTCAACTATTGTAAAGCATTGGGCCAATCCCGGATCACTAGTGGAACCCTAAATCGGTGTGATTTAGGAGAAGAGATTGGCTCCGGACCACTATAAAATTGGCTAAGTTTTCTCATTCTTCTCTCTATTCATTTTATTATTATTGAATTTGTTTTAATTGATTCACATATTGCATTTAGGGTGATTAATTGCATTAGAAAATTTAAATTTCTATTCACCCCCACTAGGAATTGTCATACTTGGGCCAACAATTGGTATCAGACCTTGTGCTCTTGATTATCATAAAATTCAACGATTTTAAGAGCTAACGATTACTATGACAGATATTCCAAGAATTCAATTTGAAGAGGGACAATGTAGCATAAGACCTCCATTGTTTTGTGGCTCTAATTACAACCAATGAAAGGTGAGAATGAAGTTTCATATAAGGTCTAAAGGATATGATCTTTGGGAAATTGTAAAGAAATGTTCATTCATTCCCATGGATGAAAATACAAAGAATCCCAAAGATCCTTCAAGTTTTACCATAGAAGATAAGAGGAAATTGGCATTGAACGACAAAACGGTAGACCTCCTATTTTGTGCTCTTGATGAAACCAAGTTCAACTGGGTTTTCACTTGTGAATCCGCCAAGAAGATATGGGAAGTGTTGAGGATGACACATGAAGGTACAAGTCAAGTAAAGGATACAAAAAAAAAAATATATCCTTACAACAAGCTTCGAAAATTTCAACATGAAAGAAGATGAGAGAGCTAATCTATGCTTTATGGCATTAGATAATCAACAAGAAAAAAGTGATGTAAATTCCAACTCTTATTCTTTTGATGAATTGCAAGATGCATTTGATGAGTTGATGGAAAACTTTTTAATTGTTGCTAAAGAAAACAAATTTTTGAAAAAGAATTTAATGCATTTGAAAAATGAGCATGAGAATACTTTAAAATCTAATGATGCATTGAATGAAAATGAAAAACTCATGTTTTAAACTAAAGACTTCAAAAACTCCTTTGAGACACTCTCTAGTGAACATGATAAGATTAAGAGTGAGCTTATGGATTCAAAAGAATTATTGAGAAAATTCTCAATTGGAAGCAAAACTCTTGATGATATCATTGATACACAAATATGTGTGTTTGACAAAGTCGGTTTAGGCTATAAAGTAAATTTGAAAGAAAAGAAATATGATAGTTTTTCAAGAAAAATGAAATTCAGCTCAAAGTTTTACCAAAATGTTTTCATTGTCATTATCATGGTCATACCATTTATAGTTGTCCTATTAAATTTAAGAAACCATATACCATTAGGAAAGTTTGAATTCCAAAAGAATTAAAACAAATTTCTAAAAGTGTTTGGATTCCTAAGAGTACTAACCATGATGGACCCAAAAGCAAAAGGGTACTAACAAATACATGAGAATTTTATTTTGTAGGGTGAGTACAAAGGAAAGAAACAAGTATATGCTCAAGAACTCATAACAAAGCAAAAAGAGGTAATGCTTATAGTGTTGGGAGCAAATTTTTAAAAAATTTTAAGTATTGAAAAAATTTCATTTAGAACAATTTTCTTCAACATATTTCAAGTAAGTTCTATCAATTTCAATGATATTTGATGTTATATGATGATTTTGATGATACCTTTGTGAGTTTGTATGAATTCTATATTATTTGGCATGAATATTTACATGAATTGTAATTAAGAGCTAAATGATAAATTTTGAATTAAATTTCTATCATTTTAAGTTCAATTCATATTTATTGCCAATGTTTGATAATGATAATGAATGATATTTGATTCTTGATATTTATTTGTTTGAATTTTTCAATAAAGAGGAGAATATAATATAGTTGCCTTGATAAAGTTTGATCATCTGAACATATCAAAGGGGATAATGCAAATGGTTTGCATAAATTTAGGGGGAGTTTGTAAGATTATTTTAATAACTTATTTAATCATTATCTATTATTTTTATCTTTTTGCTTATATCAAGGGGATTCATCATATATTATTTCTTGACAAATAGAGGAAGAATGTGCTTAATTGATTACTTGTTGCCTTGCCTTTTTGATTGATTCCAAAAAGGGAGAGAATTATTTTGATTATTGCATCAATTTTTTTTCATCATAAAAAAGGGGGAGAATGTTGACCATAAAGTTTCATATGTGATTTTGATGATGCAAAATATTATTACTACTAATAAGTTTGTTTAGTGTTGTTGGTGTTAGTAGGTAATATTTGATTGCCATTGATACAATAAAGAAATTAAATGTGAAGATCAAGATGAAATCATGAACAATAAAGATAAGAAGAGCTATAAAACATGTGAGGGCAATGTAAAGAATATGTGAAACCAAGAAACTCATGAGAGCAAGGATGATCTCCATAAAAGCAAAACTGTTAATTGAAATTTGAAGAATAAACTGTATTACTTGGAATAGTTTATGAATGCAAGATATACAAGGATGGATATCTACATTAGTCTAGTTTTAGGAACAAAAATTGGTATACTTTTTGGAGTTTGGAAAATAGAGTTTTGAATTTTTGATTGAATTATGCTCAAGCTGTCAAATTGGGTCACAGCAGATGATGTCAATTAGAATTAGTAGCGTTAATTCTAAAAATGGATTTTGGACATGAAATTCTTCATATTTGTATCTATAGAAGTCTAGTTTCATATATTAAAAGTCTTGCATCAATCCGAGGTGTATAGAAGAAGTATTGGGTGAAATACTGAAGCATATTCAAACTGTCATGACCAGATGAGCAATAAAATATTCTGATTTTTTAGAGCATGAAGATGGATTATTTTGGAATTTCTAGATTCTTCAAAGTTGTAGTATACTTCTCAAAGTTTCTAACAAAAAAAAAAAAAAAAAAAAAACGGTTCATCATTTGGAATTGTATAACTCAAGATTTTGAATTTTTGAATGTAGCCGTTAGAACTTGTCTGGAACTGTTTTCAAAGCATAACAATCATATTTTGGAGTTGATATTAAAGACATATAAATATATAAAGACTCCAAATGAAGAGTAAGAGACTCTAAGTAATTGAAAGTTATATTCAAATTCAAATTTCATTAATCTTCTTCTACTCTATTCAAAGAACACATTTGCTCTTCATCTCATATCTTTTGTGTTCATTGTTGTAAATGCTATAAGCTTAATTCTTATCTTTTGATAACTTATGTGCTTAGTCATTGAGTGACTTTAAATCTCAAGATTATTGTAATCTATTGTATTGGACGAAATCTCCAAGAACAAGGGCGAAATCCTGTATAATTATTGTATTGGACGAAATCCCGGAGAACTAGTGCGAAATCCCGATTCAACTATTATAAAGAATTGAGCGCAATCTTGAATCACTGATGGAATTCTAAATCAGTGTGATTTAGGAGAAGTGGATATAGGAGAAGAGACTGTACCACTATAAAATTGGCTAAGTTTTCTCATTCTTCTCTCTATTCATTTTATTATTATTGAATTTGTTTTAATTGATTCACATATTGCATTTAGGGTAATTAATTGCATTAGAAAATTTAAATTCCTATTCATCCCCTCTAGGAATTGCCATACTTGGGCTAACAGAAAATTTCTCAATGAAGAAAGATGAAAACATAGCCGATATGTACAAGAGGTTCACAACCATTATGAATGATCTAAAGGGGCTAGAGAAGACTTTCACTCAAAAGCAGCTTACCACTGAGCTTTTGAGATTATTACTGGAGAAGTATGATTCCAAGGTTGATGCAATTGAGGAATCAAAGAATCTTGCTTCAATTACACTTGAAGAACTTTTTGAAAATCTCATCACCTATGAGATAAAACAAAACAAGAGGCAAGAATCAAGAGAGATATAAAAGGAAGACACATCAAAGAAAGAGAAGTCTATCACCTTGAAAGCACATCATGAAAAAATAAGAGATTCTTCTAGTGAAGATGAAGATGAAGATGAGATGATGTTTCTTGTTAGAAAATTTAGCAAGTTCAACAAATACCTTTCAAGGGAAAAATTCAAGAAGAGGAATTTTAACAAAGAGAAAGGTAAACAAGTTGAAGAAAAGATGAATGAGATCATATGCTATGAGTGCAAGAAACCGGAACACATTATACAAGATTGTCCATCACTCAAGCACAAGAAGAAGAAGGACAAGAAAGAAAGATTCAACAAAAAGACAAAGGCATATGCAGTTTGGAGTGGAAGTGACACTTCAAGTGATGAAGACTCATCCGATGAGGAAGAGGAAGAGAGAGCCAACCTTTGCTTGATGGCTCAGGATGATGACCTTGAAAATAATGAGGTAACTTTTAACTTTTACACTTTTGATGAGTTGCAAAAATGCTTTTGATGAATTAATGGAAAATTTTTTAATTGTTGCAAAAGAGAATAAATCTTTGAAAAAGAATTTATGCAATTTGAAAAATGAGTATTAGAATTCTTTAAAATGCAATGATGTATTGATTGAAAATGAAAAACTCATGTCTCAAATTAAGGAATTAAAAACCTCCTTTGAGACTCTATCTTGTGAAAATGATAAGATAAAAAATGAGCTTAAAGACTCCAAAGAACTCTTAAGAAAGTTCTCCATTGGAAGTAAGACTCTTGATAATATCATTTCATCACAAAGTGGAGTGTTTGATAAAGCCATATTAGGCTATAAGGTTGAATTCAATGAAAAGAAATATAATAGTTTTTTCAAGAAAAAAGGATTTTCAATCAAAGAGTTTAGTCAAATGTGCTTATTGCAAATATCATGGACATGTTCCTAGTAAATGTCCAATTAGACTTGGGAGACCATTTACTATTAGGAGAGTTTGGATTCCAAAGGAATCAAAACCAACTCCTAAAAGTGTATGAGTTCCTAAGAAAACTAACATAAGTGGACCCAAAACAATATGGGTACCCGAAAAGAGATGATGTGTTATAAGTAATTTGTAAAACAAAGAAGAACAAATAGGTACTTGATAGTGGTTGCTCCAAGCGCATGACCAGAGACAAAGAGCAATTCATCAAACTTGAGATAAAAAATAGAGGAAATGTGAGCTTTGGTGACAACTCCAAAAGCAAGATTTTTTGTATTGGCTCAATTGGTAACAATGATCTCTCTATCTCTAAAGTTTTATTTGTTGATAACTTAAAGCATAATTTGTTGAGTGTTATCCAATTATGTGATAGAGGTTATAGGGTCATATTTGAATCATTTTCATTTGAGGTAGTAGACATCAAACATAACAAGATTGCATTTATTGGTTATCGTCAAGGCAATGTGTATATGGTGGACCTAAATAACCATGAAAATAAAAATCTTTACTTATTTTGTTCAAAAGATAAAGATTCATCCTGATGGCATAGAAGATTAGGTCATGCTAGTATGGATATGATTTCAAAATTATCAAGAAAATATTTAGTCAATGGTTTGCCTAAACTTATTTTTAAAAAGGAAAATATTTGTGATACTTGTACAAAAGGAAAACACTTTAGAAGTTCTTTTAAATCTAAAAATGTTGTTTCAATTTCTAAACCTTTACAATTGCTTCACATGGATTTATTTAGTCCAATAAGAATATCTAGCCTTGGTGGTAAACATTATTGCCTTGTTATTATTGATGACTACTCTAGGTTCCTTGGATTTTATTTCTTGCTCATAAAAATGATGCTTTTGATGCATTCATTCCATTTGAAAAAGTTTTACAAACTCAAAAAGATTATGCTATCTCATGCATTAGAAGTGATTATGGAAAAGAGTTTGAAAATTCAGATTTTAAAAACTATTACAAATATTATGGCATTGAGCATAATTTTTTCGCATATAGGATTCCTTAATAAAATGGTATTGTTGAAAGGAGAAATAGATTATTAGTAGAAATGGCTAGGACCATACTTTGTGAAAATGATTTGCTAAAATATTTTTAGGCCGAAGTGGTAAATACTTCATGCCATATCATTAATAGAGCTATGATTAAACCTATCCTTAAAAAGTCTCCATATGAATTATGGAAGGTAGGAAGCCTAATGTTGCATATTTTCATCCATTCGGTTGTAAATGTTTTGTGCTTAATAATGATAAAGATAACCTTGAAAAATTCGATGCTAAATCGGATAAAGGAATTTTCCTAGGATATTCTAATCATTCCAAGGCTTACAGGATCTTCAACAAAAAGACACTTTTAGTTGAAGAATCCATTTATGTTATTTTTAATGAATTTGATTCTAAATGTGTAGATAAAGATGATATCAAAATGCAATTAAAGACATGATGGAGGATCTTACATTAAATGAATCCCAAGTATAAGATACACCTTTGGATAAAAATGATGCAAGTGTAGATGAGCTAAGTGTGCCTACTAAACAATAAGTTGAAACTCCATATCCAAGAGTAACGAATGAGGTTAAAAACACTCAAATTATTAGAGACCTCAACCAAGGTGTAAAGACAGGTCAAAAGTCCACAACACTTGTGAGTATGTATCATTTCTATCACAATTGGAGCCAAAAAACATCAATGAAGCAATTCAAGATGATTAATGGGTATTGGCTATGCAAGAAGAACTCAATCAATTTGAGTGAAGCCAAGTGTGGACTATGGTTCCAAGACTACAAGACCATCTAGTAATTGGCACCAAATGGGTATTCCACAATAAATTGGATGAATACGAAATTGTGGTAAGGAACAAAGCAAGGTTAGTTGCTCAAGGCTATTATTAAGGAAAATGTATAAATTATGATGAAACTTATGCTCCCGTAGTTAGATTAGAAGCAATTAGAATGTTACTTGCTTATGCATACTATAAAAATTTTAAACTTTTTCAAGTGGATTTTAAAATTGCATTTTTGAATGGTTTTATTCAAGAAGAAGTGTATGTTGAACAACCTTCGGGCTTTGAAAATGAAAAATTTTCAAATCATGTATTTAAATTAACAAAAACTTTGTATGGTTTGAAACAAACTCCTAGAGCTTGATATGAGAGGTTGAGAAAATGGTTTTTTAAAAGGAAAAGTTGATACAACTCTTTTTATTAAGCATGACAAGCAAGACATTTTAATTGTGCAAATCTATGTTGATGATATCATATTCGGTGTTATTAATGATTTGCTTTGCAAGGAATTTTCTAAGTCTATGCCAGGTGAATTCAAAATGAGTATGATGGGAGAGCTCAATTTCTTCTTGGGACTTCAAATCAAGCAATTTAAGCATGAAACCTTGATCAACCAATCCAAATACACTAAGGAGTTGTTCAAAAGATTTGGGATGGACAACACTAAACCTCAAGTCACACCAATGGGGACTTCAACAAAGTTGGAAGTTAATGAGAAATGTAAATCCGTCGATTCCAAACTCTATAGAAGCATGATAGGCTCATTGCTTTATTTAACCGCATCTAGGCCAGATATATTGTTTAGTGTTTGCATATATGCAAATTTTCAATCCAACCCCATAGAATCTCATATTGCCGGAGTCAAGAGGATCATGAGATATCTTGTGGACATACCAAACTTAGGTTTGTGGTATCCAAAAGGTTCATCTTTTGATCTTATCTGATATTCCGATGCTGATTATAATTGTTGTAAAATTGATAGAAAGAGTACTAGTGGCATTTGTCAATTTTTAGGAAACATGCTAGTTTCATGGTTTTCTAAAAAGCAAAATTATGTTGCACTATCAACTGCGGAAGCCAAGTATGTAGCAACAGTTATAGTTGTTGCACTCAACTTCTATGGATGAGAACTCAATTAGAAGATCTTGGATATGCATTTCATAACATTCCCATTAAATGTGACAATACTAGTGCCATAAATTTGTCTAAAAATCTCATTCAACATTCTAGACCTAAGCACATAAATATTAGACATCATTTTTTGAGGGATCACGTTAGCAAAGGCCACATCACACTTGAATTTGTGGATACCAAACATCAATTAACCGATATCTTCACAAAACCCTTGAACAATGAAGCATTCTACTATATAACAAGGGAACTAGGAATGATTGATACCACTCAGGTATGATCCACATGAAACTGTTGAATTTATTGTTGTTTAAGTGTATTTGATCATAACTTAATGATTAATTGGTGAAGTTGCATGACTTATGTAAATTATGTGATAAATGGCATATTTTAATGATTTATTGAGAAATTGAGAGCTAAATGATATAACTCATGTGACATGTGAGTCCATGTCATTTTGAATTCAATTTATATTGAACATTGCCATTTGTATCAACTATGATCATATTAGCATGAATGCACAAAATGAGAAATAAATTCCCTGATTAAATTGTTGTCATTTGTCACTCACGAGAGTTACCTTTATATCACCTTCCTGATAAACCTTCTTAAATTTAAAATTTTTAGGACAGTGGCAAAATTCAAGCCAATGACTTATTCATCACCCCCGTGAATTCTTAAAATAATGCCAGCTACATAACTATCACCCTCATGAATCCTTATTGTTTGGCTATTGTAAAATATACTATTCATGCCAGTGATATATTCATCACTTCCGTGAATCTTCGGGACTATATAAGTGAGAAACAGATAGTCGCCTTCATTTTTCAATTTGTTTAAACGTAACCTCCATGAACGCTCTCTTCTCCCTTCATTTTTCTCTCAACCCATCGACCAAAATCACCCAAAAAAATCATTTTTTTTTTTTTATGATGGTTAAAACAAAAACCACAGGAAACAAAGGGAAAGAAAAGGAGAAAGGAAAGGGCATGGATATTGGGGTTGTTTCAAAATCAAGAAAGGAACCAGTAAAAGGGCACTATGGGCTATCGTTTTCAAATCCAGAATTGAAAGCAAGGTTTGATATGCTACTTAGTCGCAGAAAACCAGTAGGTGGTAGTTATCTTAAACTTTTTGATTTACAGTAACTTGGATTGAAGGAAATTGTCACTGGGTATTTGGTAGAATTGTTTGGAAGTATTGAGTTTGATAAAATTCGTAGAAATGTTTATGCCAACTTGACTCTTGAATTTTTTACTACTTTACAAGTGGATCTAATTGGTATTTTGAAATTTTGTGTGAGGAAGGTTGAGAGGACAATAAAAACATATAAATTAGCCACTATTTTTCATTTAAAAGATACTGGAATTGCTGATTATCCTGAAAAGTGGAATCCCTCTATTGCATATGAAGATTTAATTGGAGAAGATCATTTCAATGCCTCGTTGGCTAAGGCATCCAAAATCACAGATATTGGGCTAAGAATTGTGCATAGGTTTCTCACTTACAATATCTTTGCTAGAGGAGACAGTAACAGAGCTATGAGTAAGAAAGAATTCTTTGCTCTTTAGTGCATTAAAAACAAGCAAACTTTTCACTCCACTAGTTGGTTTGTGGATGGGTTTAAGAAAATGGCAAACAAGACCCGAGGGAAACTACTTATGGGCATGTATATGACTTGTATTATGGAGCATTTAAAATTTCTACAGCTTGGAGATGAGGAACATCGAATTAATGAGACTCTTAGGGATGTCATTGATTTGTCTACTTTCAGGGATATGAAAATTGTCAGATTTAATGCACAAGAGAACCAATGGTTTCTAGTAAATGATGAGGAGGGAAATGAGGCTGATGTTAAGACTGAGATCGATGCAATGTTTGAGGACTTCGAGCCTCTTCTGCGTAAGAGATGCCGTGACACTTCTTCCATACCTACTAAGCCTACTGACACCTCAGTTACACCATCAGATACGAGCACTGCTTTGCTTATTCAACAATTATTGGAAAAATGGGATGTGCATGATAAATGGGTGCATGAATCCATTTCTTCTTTGGAGACGACGGTCAACAAGAGGTTGGATACTCTAGAAAACAACCAAAGGGAGATCACTAGGCAGTTCATTTGTTGAGGGCTGATATAGCTTTTGGCATGCCTGCTTCTGAGATCCTACCTGATCCTCCAGTTGATCCTTTCGTTAACCCACCTATTAACCCTTCTACACAATCCTAGTTACTCATTTGTGTTGAATCTCTTATCTATGGCTTATGATTGTAGTTTGTTTTATGGTACATTTTCGTTTCTTTATGCACTTTTGACTATCTTGTTATCTTTTGGCACTTTTTATTTTGGATATCTTTTGGCTTATTTATTTTAGCACTTATGTTACTCTATTCATTTTTTGATTTTCCTTTTTGATGATGTCAAAAAGGGGGAGAAAGTAATGTGATGTACTTGCTTAATTTAATTTGAAGTAATATGATGTGAAAGCTTAATTTAATTTGCATATATTTGTGTTATGTTTGAATGCATATATGTGCATTAATTGAGGGGGACCTTTGTACAAATATATGTTTGTATTAGGAGGGATTATGCTTGCTAAAATTGAGCTTTGTATGTTAAATTTGATTTGATAAAAACTATGTTTAAATGAGTTTAAATATGTTTACTTAATTAGATTTAGTTTTGTCATCATCAAAAATAAAAAGATTGTTGTCTCCTTGAATATTTTGATAATTCCAAAATTGTGTTTAATTAGGCTTAATTATATTGAGTATATATAACCTTGTCTTCCCAAGTGTGCTTGAATTGATTGTCAAGGTTACATAACTCACGGAAGTGATAGATTCATCACTCTCGTTACCATATGTTGACAAGAATACAAAGTTGCTCAAGCTACGAGGGAGAATTATAAGTTTAAATAGTTCAGATTTTGAATATTGAAGAAGTCTCAAGTCAAGAAAAGTAACCGGCGTGAGCCTTTCATCACCGATGTTACTTTAATTTCAAAATTCAAATAGAGACCATTTTCACTACCGTGTCCAAGCTTCACTAGCCTGAAGATACTTATTACTGACGTGATACTTCCATCACTGCCGTGATACTTAAAGGAATATAAGAAGATCAGAGTACCAATCACTAAAGTGATAGAATATTCACTATCGTTACATATACATGTAACGCTCGTGACTCATTGACTCACCAGCCTGAACATTTCACATCAAGTGAATTCTGGAAGGATTTCTAGCCATTGAAAGTATGGAGGGAGTTATTATTGCTTGGATAAAGAGCCCAACGGTCATATTTATGACTCCTATAAATATCAGAAGATTCAAATGAAGCATAGAACTCTTGCCAAGGGAAAATTAAGTGCTACTTTGAGTAAAAAAGTTTTCATTCTAATCTTTGTTCATCTTATACTCTGTTTTTGAAACACTAGAGCTAATTCTTCTATTTCTTTGAGTGTTCTTCATTGTGAGCTAGTGAACTTCATTGTAATCAATTACTCTAGCTTGTATTAAAGTATTGTGAGACTTCAAACACACAAACTCAATTGTATTTGAGAGATTTAGGGTGAAATCCCTTGAAATCTATTGTAAATGGAGAAATCTTGGAGAACTAACTTGTAAAGCATTTGGGGTGCAATCCTGTACATCTAGTTGAATCCTAAATTGATTTGATTTAAGAGAAGTGGACATAGGAGAGACATTTGAGCTCCGAACCACTATAAAACTTGGCTAAGCATTTTCTATCTCAATCTCTATATTTGTGTTTATTTATTTGAAATTGGGATATATTGTATATAGGGTGAGAATTTGCATTAGATTTTTTAATAATTCTATTCACCCCCTCTATGATTGCCATATTTGGGAGAACAATAATTTTTTTTTTATTATATGATCAATAATACTTATAAATCAAATAAATTTTTACACATTAATATTTTTATAGTTATTGAATTAAAATTTTATATTGTATAGTCAATATTTTTAAATCCAACTTAATACTTATATTAGTAAAAATAAAGAGTCACAAGTATGAAATTAAATTAGAATTAAGTTGAGATCTCAATGTAATTAATTTAAACCTAACTTGTTTTATGAACCAATAGAGTCTTATAAATATTAGGTCAAATAAGAATCAAATCGAAATTATGATCATAATTAAATTAAGGGCAAATTATTATTTAGTTTCTAAAATTTGACATAATTAATTAACTCGTTCATGCTTTTTGAGAAATTAATTAATTAGCCCCTCAATTTTGGTTCCATCAGACTATTTAATATTTTCGTCCAGTTTTTATAATTTTTTTCTGTTAAATTTATGAAAAATGACTAAAATGTCCTTGTATATATAATAAATATAATTTTAATTTTATTCTTTAAAAATAAAAAATTTCAAATTAATAGAAGTAAATAATATTTATATAATTATATAATAATTATATTTAATATCATCAAATTATAAAATTATTTATTATTATATAATTATATAATTACTATATATAATAAAAAAATAAAAAATATTTATATTAATAAAATTAAATAATTATTATATAATTAAATGATTAATTTAAAATTATATAATTAATATATAATTTTATTAATTTGAATTTTTTATTTTATAATAAATAATAAAATTAAAATTATATTTATTATATATAAGTGTATTTTAGTAAGTTTTTCATAAATTTAACAGAAAAAGTACAAAAACTGGACAGAATGATTAAATAGTCTGATGAAACCAAAACTGATGAACTAATTAGTTAGTTTCTCAAAAAACAGGGATGAGTTAGTTAATTAAGTCAAATTTTATGGACTAAATAATAATTTACTCTTAAAATAAAATAAAATTTTCAATATAATAAAAATTTCCTCAACCTTTTCAAGATATTATTAATAATAATTTCAATAGATTTTAGGTATATTAAATTTAATGAATGTAAGATTAAATGGTAATAAAAAATAAATTATTTTAAAATTTGATTAAGGTCTTATTTAGTGTAAATGAATTTTATAAAATTTTTGGAATTCAATTATAAATTCACATTTTATACTTGGTATAAATGAATATTTATTTATAATCCTATATTTATAATTCTATATAATTAATTATGCTTGAATCAAATCCTATAAAAATTTATAGAGTTATAAATAAATTCTAAATTTAATAAGAGTATAAATTATTAAAACTAATAAATTTTAAGTATATATTAGTTGAACTAGCTATTTGAAATGAATTTTATAATTAATCTAAACATAAAAATTAATTTATAAATGAATTTTTTAATGTAATTTATTTTTAAATAAATTGAATTCCATATAAATTTAACTAGAATCATCTAAATATTTAATTTGAGGTATGATTAATAAAAATATGTATTTAACTTGATGGAATGTCTCATAAAATCCATGAGCAGGTCATGGTTTCTATCCTCCACAACTATAATATATCCTACCAAGTATCAACCATGCAGATAAATTATTAATTAGCACATTAAAATATACCTACTTTTTATTATTTCCCTTCATACCTTCAATTGAGCCATTTAAATCTTGGTTAAATTGAGTTACAAATCTTTTTCCTATTGCATTCCCATAATAGTTTCAACAATCCATTGCATTTTCTATATTAAAAAAAGAAATCTTTTACTCATATATATCTATATAGAGCTATAAATTGCAATAAATGAATATAAAATATTCCTCCTCACAACATTGTAAAATTGTTTACTTTACAATGGCAAAATCCCAAATGTGTATCTAATTTTGAAAAACTTACATATAAAGGGATAATTTAGTGACATAAAAGTATTTAGTTAATGCACTTTTAATTTATATTGCTTTCATAAAAGAAGTACAACTCAAAGAAAGATGCTTATCTAATCACATATATATGATACCTTTTAGTGTTTGAAAATTTATTGAGCTAATGCATATAAAGTTTACTTATCAATCTTATCAGAAAAAAAAAAAAAAAAGTAAATTTATTAAGAATAATTTTAAATGATGTAATTGCGTATGACATAATAAAAGTAATTATGTAATTTTTTTATATAATTTATAATGTAAAATAAGAATAATTATTATTATTTATTTCTTACTGTATAATGTGTTTAAATTATATTAGTTTGCGTTAATTTTTTTTTATACAATTTACGTCGCTTAGTATTATTCATTTATTAATTTAAGTTTGTTTGGTGTTGAAGGTTTCAACTCTATTAATTATAGTTGAGTTAATTTAAAATTTAATGCAGTTGCAAAGCAATTGATGTAATAAAGATAACAAGGGATAAAAATAAAAATAAAATTGAAAAAAAAAATAATTATTATTTTTTTATTTTTTAAAAAAACAGATAAATAAAATAAAAAAACTTAAATGATAAATAAAAAAATGGAGGGTATACAATACAATGTCATGTCATAATTTAGTTTGGGAATCACAAAGTTTTTAACCTTTTTTTAGATGTGATTGTATTGTAACAGATGCACTCTAAAGAATAATAGAGAGAAGACTTACCATTATACCGCAGAAGATGCGCATGAATGACTTTTTGACACACTCCTTATTAACTTTCTTCAAAGTTCAATAAATTTATCAAAGAAATTAATTAGGGGTGAACATTTAGTTAACTGAATCAAATAGAATTGAACTAAATATTTTTGGTTGAATTATCTGTTAGAAACGAATTAATCAAATAATATTAATTTATAATTTAAATATCATTAATTTCTATATTAGTAATATAAAAATGAAATTTATTATTGAAAATATTAAATATAAATATTATTAGTAAAAAAACTCATTATAAATAATATATTATTGCTAAAAAATTATATTTAATAGATTAATAAATAAAAATTCGGTTATTAATTTTAAAGTAACCGAAAACCAATAATTTTTTAAATTAAAAATCGAACCAAACCCAAAATCTAATTACCTATTACCGAAATAATCGAATTTCATCAATTTAATTCGGTTTTTCAGTTAAAACCGAATAGTGACACCTCTAAATTAAACAACATGTCAAAAAATATGTAAGAAAAAAAGAAATATATGTTACTAATGAGTTTTGGTTCAGTGTTATTAAAATCGTATTAATGTTTTTTTTTTAAAAAAAAATCACATTAAGGACCAATTAATGTCTTAAAGAGATCATGGTGGTTGAAATTGGATTCATTTTTATTTGATGTCTTTTGTTAAATGAAGGAAAATAGCTCTAGTAAAAACAAAAGTACTTCGTTGGGAAACTATACATTTAAATAAATTTAATACATACACAAATATTGAAATGATAAACCTTGGGGACAATAAAAAAATCATTATAAGGTCTATCTCAAAGAGTTGAAATTTGAGGGTGAAGATGTGAAAAAAAGGAAGAGAGGAGAAAAAAAAAATGATGATGTTAGATGGGGCCAAGAAAGTGGAATTCTTACAAGGACAAAGCATGAACAAATAATAATGCTACTCAACAACTCCTAAAAGTAGACAAAGACCCCAAAAAAAAAAAAAAAAAACCCTAAATGACAAGAAGGGCCTTGTAAAGGAGGCAAACAAAAACAAAAACAAAAATAAAAATAAAAGTAAAAGTAAAAATAAAATATGATATATGATAAACTTTAAAAAAAAAAAAAAAAAAAAAAAAACTAGCTCTTCTATTATTGTTATTATAATTTTGTAAAATCTTGGATCCGACTGAATATCAAATTTAAGATGACCACAGCACTAATTAAATCAAACAGTTATTGATCAACTCTTCCATTATTTAAAAAGATTCCATCTTGACAAGGGCAAAAAAGAATAAATGGGGACAAGAAGGGGGGGTGGGGGGTAACAACTCATAAAAATGCCATGAACAAGAGACATTGTCATCACGTGAAAGATGCTTTAGTGGGTGATAAGGATTTATGTATGTCTTCTTCGAAAGCCCTTATATAAGGTATCTTGATTTGTTCTTTGGATTGAATCAAATTGGTTTGTAACTTTCTTGAAAGTGAAAAGGAATTGGCCCATTCACTGAATCTTTTCCAAAATTTCTTTTAATTTTAAGGCCTAGTGGTAGTAGTGGATTTGATATAAATGTGAAAACCACTATTGCCAAAGATATCAATTATGTATGTTTGCTTCCAATTTTTCTTATAACAAATTTGCTATGTCATATATATCTTTAACATATGCATTTGGATATAAGTTTTAGACTTTTAAGATACTACTTAATCTCTTGTTTATGATATACTAATAATAGAACACTCTGTGTAATTCACGGAAAGTTAATCTTATAATTAAGAAAATTTAAAAAAAAAAAAAAAAAAAGTATGATATGCCAAATAAACAATACCATAAGATGAAAATTGAAGTAACATTTTTTTTTTTTTTATGAATTAATGCGTATGATGTACGGAAATTAATTCATGATACTGGTAACAGAAAGGTTTTTGCTCACATCATGATTTGAAGAAACAACTTAATTTCTACCATTATATACAAAAGGTAGTAAAAGGAATTGAAGTGAAAAATGATTGAACATTGGCATGGCATGCAAAGCCCTACTTAATTAATTGCTCCAATGCAGAAAAATTGGCATCCTTCAAATTGTCGGTACATAAGACTGTAGAAAAAATCAACTAATAAATTTGAATTGATGTTTTGTTTTTTAAATAAACATTTCCATTTCCAAGTTGATTTGTTAACTAATAAATCAAATTATAAATCTTCATAACACTTAAAATTATGAACTCTGGCAAAATATATATATATATATTATCATTATTTTATATTTTAGTGTATTTTTAATATGGTATGCCTCATTAATTACGTGATGTAATTAAAAGTTTCTAGGCACACATACTAAATTAAAAATGATTATTTCAAAAAAAAAAACTTAAAAATGATTTACATCTAATAATAAAATCTAATAATTTTAACTAGTGAAGGTATAGTGCATGCGTTGCAAATATATAGGATAAATTGTGTTGAATTAAAATACACATGGTAAACAAGAAATACAATTCAGTGTTTTAAAAACTAAATCGGACCGATTGATTCAATCAGTTAAATCGAAAACCATCTATCAATTCGATTAGGTTTACTGAAAAAACCAAAACTCCGATTAAACTATCATTTAATCGGTTTTTAGCTGTTTTTTACCGATCGAATCTTTATTAATTGGAATCTTTTATAAAATGACTAAAAAAAATAAAAAGTTTTATCTAATTGATCGGATCACCGATTCAACTGGTCTGACTGATTAAATTACAAACTAATAATCTGATCGGTTCAATAATCAATTGGATTTTAAAAACACTGATACAATTATACAAATCAAATTATGAAGAATAAAACATTTAAATCTAATCTAAGATTTCAAACATTTAGATATAATTAGTGGTGAGAGACTGCGGTTTTGATTATATATATATTTTTATTAAACTTGTATTTTTTAAAAAATATTTAAATTTACGTAAATAATTTATTATTTTATTAAATTTAAATATTTTCTTTTGATAATTTTAAATATTGATAAATAAAATATATATATAAACCAAATTTATTATATATGAATTAATTAAAAAATAATAAAAAAATATTATATATATTAGTCTATATAAATTAAGATACTTACAAAAATTTAATAACATGAAAAAAAAATGGATTAAACGACTTAATATACTTTAAAATAAAATTTTAAAAATCGTTAATATGATTACACCAGAATCAATTTTAAACTCATTCTTAAAATTTAAAATATAATAAGTGACAAATTTTAACATTAAAAACTGATTGAGTAAGCATTTATATATATAGAAAGCAATTTTGTGGTGGTTGGCTATAGCTAGTAGATAAGTATCAAACACAATTGATAGTTACAGATACCATTTCTTGGATTCCGGAGAGAGTATCATCTAAAAATTAAGATGCTTTGCTTTGTCCATAAAAATATAAATTAGTTGGCTTTCAGCATTTCATTTGGTCAAGCCAACCCACCTTTCTCTCTCTAAATTCCACCACGTCCCCCCTATTGTTTAAATTTTTCTTGAATTGACCAAATTTTTTTTTTTTTTTTTACTTTTAATATATTTTTCTTCCCAAAGACCCTCTAAAGTCTCATAAAATACATATATATAATTTTATTTTCCTTGGCTTGGCTTCAATTCCATGCCATCATTACTTTCATTAGAGGCAGCATTAAAAGAATCTTATTCTGTTTGACTGCTCTTATTATATAAGAAATATTATATTAATCTTATTTAATTCTTACCTTATAAAAGTAAATTTACCGACATACGAAGACATAACTTAACAGTAAATATATATATATATATATATATATATATATATATATATATA
>CATKHJ010795764.1:0-17243 GCA_949750685.1 Vernicia montana | reverse complement strand
GAGGACGGCAAGCTATATATATTCAATGGCCATTTCCAACTCAATCTAGTTCACGTGTGTGTGATCTAACTCCTCCTTTTTGACTAAATCATGGCTAAGGAAAGAAGGATGAAAGTACCTACTTTAAGAAATGAGTTGTTATTCTAAATTCATCTACTTTTTGACTAAATCCCAATCACGCAATGCATACCAATTGCCACCTCCATCAGCTCATACCCAAAAACAAATTATGGATATTATTATTAAGCAAATTATAAGTTTCATTGCTTCATATATACTACTTACTTCTTAAATTATATATGGATGTTTTAGCTTATGATTATTTGTTTTTATTTCCCTCAATTATATAGCTGAGAATGTTCAAATTTAAATTTAAAATGAAAATATTATGATTAAATCATTATTAATGATAGTGGAGAAGAGCACCGCCAAAATTAACTAAAGAAATAGAAAATGGGAGTGTGCAAAATGCACCAAAATTGGCTAAAAATAGACTCAAAAATCACAGCCATGGAATGGGAAACCTCAGTTACAACTTAGAAACCCCACTAACCCACAGAACACACAAAAGACAAAACAACAAGAGAACAACAATGTCAGGCATTTTAATTTAAATCTCTTTAATTTTTCCCATTCTTGAATCTCATCTGACAACAGAACTAAAGATCTTCTGCCAAAAAACTCCAAACTCTTCTCTTATCCATTGCTGATTGCTCCCTTTGATCCCTCTCTTCTCAGACCAAACTCTGCCAATCCCAAGTCCATGTCTTGTTATACAGCTAACTCTGTTTCTTGAATTATGGCACACATGAAAGGACCAAACGTACTCTACCCAGATTCAAGGTACATCCCACCAGCACACCTCCATGTTCTCTGAACTCTCTTCAAACACTATTGCCTTCTTGTCTCAATTTCCAACTTTTCAGTTAATTCTGCCCATACCCAATTCGTCTTTATTTCTCATTTGTACTTATTAATGATGTCTGCCTCAAATGGGTATATAGTTTCAACAATTCTCATTCTGGGATTGGACCATAACCAGAATTGGGTTTTATATTATTAATCTTGTATTAAGTGTGATTTCTTGAAAATGGTTAAACCTTGTTGGAGACCTCGTGTTGATGATGATGCCAGTGGTAAAGTTGATGGATTATTGTGGTATAAAGATCTAGGGAACCATGTTTATGGAGAATTCTCAATGGCTGTAATTCAAGCCAACAATTTATTAGAGGATCAAAGCCAACTTGAATCAGGACCATTAAGCTCTAACAATTCAGGTCCTCAGGGGACTTTTATTGGGGTTTATGATGGACATGCTGGAACTGAGGCTTCAAGATTTATCAGTCAAAATCTTTTCTCCAATTTCAAGGGTATGTTACAGTTTTGATTCTTTTGCTAATTGATCTTTTAAACTGAGTTAAAAAAAAAAATCTGCTAAATCATATTGCTAAATGCTAATTATTCATTGGTGATGCAGCAATTGTGTCTGAGCATCAAGAAATATCAGAAAATGTTATCAAGAAAGCATTTTCAGCAACAGAGGAAGATTTTCTTTCTATTGTGAAAAAACAGTGGCTGATTCAACCTCAAATGGCATCAGTGGGATCTTGTTGTTTAGTGGGAGTTATATGCAATGGATTGTTGTATATTGCGAATGCTGGAGACTCCCGTGTAGTCTTAGGGAGAGCACAAGGAGGAAACCGTGGAGTTACAGCCATACAATTATCTACAGAACACAATTGTAATTTAGAATCTGTGAGAAATGAACTTCATTCTTTACATCCTGATGATTCTCAAATTGTTGTCTTGAAGCACAAAGTATGGCGTGTCAAAGGCATTATACAGGTATTAATTTTCTTTCCCCTTGCCCCCAACTATTAGTATATATAAATGTTGTTTTTACTGAATTGATGAAGCATTTTCAAAATTCCTCATATTTGCAGGTTTCAAGATCTATTGGGGATGCCTATCTTAAAAAGGCAGAGTTCAACAAAGTGCCTTTACAATCCAAGTATAGATTACCTGAACCTTTCCACAAGCCAATCCTCAGTTCAGAACCATCAATCTTAGTGCATAAACTCCAACCACAAGATCAGTTCCTTATATTTGCTTCTGATGGCCTATGGGAGCATCTTAGCAACCAGGAGGCTGTCGAAATAGTGCAAAGTTTCCCTCGTAATGTAAGTTCCAATCTTCACTCCATGTTTTGAAAAATAGACTTGATTACCTTAACCATTGTTGAGTGATAAACAACACTGTCCTGATTATTAGCATGGATTTCTTTTTTCCTGGTTGTTGTGGTTAAACTACATTAGTTTTTCTATGCCCTTGTATCATTTATGGTTAAACTTAGCAAGGTTTGTTCATTTCTTTCAATGCAGGGCATTGCCAAGAGACTTGTTAATGCTGCACTTAAGGTAGCAGCAAAAAAAAGAGAAATGAGATGCACAGATTTGAGAAAAATTGATAGAGGGGTGAGGAGACATTTTCATGACGATATCACAGTTGTGGTTGTGTATATAGATTCCCACATGGTAATCAGAAGTTCCTTCAATCGTTATCCATTTTCAATTCGAGGAGGAATCGTTTCACCCATAGCTACCTCATAGTTTGCAAGATTTTTCAGTGTTTCATTTCCTCACAAGTCACACCTATTTATAGTTTGTTGTTAGAACGTACAAATGACTACCTTTACATGAAACCCAATTCGGAAAACTAAGAATGGCCCTGGAAGAATCTAAATTAATTTAACTAAATTTTTAAAATTAATTTATTAAATTATTAAATTAGTTGTAGATATTAAAAGTATATCAATTTATGGTATATGTATACTATTTACTGTAACTTTATCTTTTTAATTTTTTCATATTTCCAATCTGTATAAATATAAAGTAGTTGAAGATACTAAAAATTTACTAAAAATATACTAATTTATGATATACGTAAACAATTTTTGTTATTTTATTTTTTTAATTTTTTCATATTTTCAATATGTATAAATATAAAATAGTTGCGGATATTAAAAATCTACTAAACATATATCAATTTGTGGTAGACATATACCACTTACAGTGTGCTAATGTACTTCTTAATATTATTGTCAATTTATTAAAATATTTATAGATAGTAAAAATATTGACTACATCAATCAATTAAAATATATAAAAATGAACAAAATTTTTTTTCTTATTATTAATTTTTTTTACCATTGTTAGTTTCTATTATTTTTCTGTGTTTTTCATTTATTATAATATATATGATTATTAAGAGCTTATTTCATAAAATAAAAAAATAATTAATATTATAATAATATTAAGAAGAAATTTAGAATTGTTGAGATTTTTTTAAAAAAAAAATTAGATGGTTGAACCATTAACATTTAACATTAATTAATTGTTAATTAGTTAATCATTAACAATATATGATTGTTTGGTATTGTAAAACTCAATTTTTTTTTTTAAAAAAAAAAGGGGAAGAAAAAACAAAGAAAATAGTCACACAACATATATGATAATTCTAAGAAAACCCCATCACATATATAATATAAAAGTCAATAGAAGTATTTTTATAATAAAAAGTAACCGAATAAGCATTTTTTTTTTTAAAAAAAATTAGTGTATTTTTATAATATTTTTTCCTTTTTTTTTTTTTTATGTAAAAAATACTCTTTTTTAAGTTGACATTTTAAACTTTAATATTAAATATCTTATTAATTACTTCATATTTATTTTTAATCATTTTATTAAATACTTAAAATTAAATAAAAATTTCAAAAATTTATTAAAAAATAAATAAATAGATTATTGAGCATATATATTAGATTAGATTAGATTGGACTGGATAACACAACAGCCACGGGGGACATATGTACAACAGTAATGAAACCAGTCTTCCAAAAAATCATCCAAACCCATAATTCCAATCGGAAAAAAGATTTTGCATTCTTTTATTTCCAATATATTCGAAATATGTACAACTTCGTGGGATTCTGGAAGCTTGTATAAGATTTTGAGTTCTTATATCTACTCAGAAGCTACACAGGCTACAAAAATAAATATAGCTGTAAAGCCATAAAAGATTAGGCCCTCCACCTCTCCAAAAGGCCTAATGACAAGGAGTCTTATTTGAAGTTGACTTGGCAATTTCCAAATCTTCTAAGTTTCTATCAAAAAGTAGTGGCTGAGAAGCAAAAATTCCATCTGGGAATCAATGTTGAATGCGTCAGTTTTCGCCTTTAAAATCTCCTTTAAGTGCCTCAAATTGCTCTTGAAAATCCTCATATGGTGAAGATTCACTAGAAGAATCACTTTCAAATGGTTCAAATGGAGTTGTTTCCATTGGAGACGATGGAAGCGATGATTCTCTATGTGAGGATGAACCTGTACACAGAATGAATTATGAGTTTAACATTATCCATAGTCGATACTGTGAGAATGCAAATCTAGAAGCAGAGAGACAATCATTCAGCAGTGAATGCACCAATAATGAGATTAAAACCATAAGATCCAAATTCTGAAAGGGAGGAGGCAATCAAGAGTGATAAAAGGAAAATTGACCAACCTTTTCTTGAGCGGAATTTCTTTGTGTGTCGTCTGATAAGCTTCTTAGCTTTAGTTATGGTGAGCTGCCTAGCAAAGGGAGAGAACTCTACATCACTTTCACTCCACTCACCCTGGAAATCGTTATCTGCTTCACCTCTCATTGTTCGCAGTACAAATGCCTTGGCCTTGCGGCGTTGAGTACTGAAGAGACCCCTTATGGAAGTAACAAATCCATCACCTGCTCCATCACTCGGACGCTTAAGAAAGTTTGGATACTGATCAGATTTCCCTGCCTGCCCTCCATCATTGTCACTAAAGTTGAGCTCTATGTCAGGGACGCTAGGTCCACTGGATTCCCGTTGAGTATGTGTTTTGTCTTTGAATTTCTTTCCCTACAAAAGCAACAATTTTGATTTAAAATAGTAGGTGAGAATTTATGCTCTCGTGTTGAAGGAAAAAAAAAAAAGAAAGAATATATACGGTCTCTGTATGTGCGAGTTTACTTCTTAAGTTCAAAAAATTAAGATGTGCAGACAGCTCTTCACTTTAAAAAGAACTGATATTCTTCAAACTTTCCTTTGATTTTGAACTTGATGGGTGGCAAACAATCCATTGTACCGCAGAAGCATACCAGGTTGGTTTATCAGTATGCCACTATTTTTTATTTAGCAAAAATTTGCTCCCAGAAAAGCACGCGCACAGACAGATATTGTGTACAAAAGCTTGATTCATGAGAGATGCTCTCTTTAAGCTAATAATTTAGATAGTTTTTTTATGCTACTTTTTATCATTGAATACTTCCCTGTATCATTGACTTCAGAGAACAATATAAGCAGGTGCGAGAGAAGTGAAGCAAATGGGTCTACATTCAAAATTTAGGAGTAGAAGAAAAAAATTATAAGCGCCACAGTGTATGGGATTCTAAACCTGAGTGAAAAAGAACTGAAGTTATAATGAAAGAAAGAAGGAATGGAAGCTTCTTAGGAAACTACACGGCCATTTTGGTTTATGTACAAGTAAATACACTAGATGTGTCGTTGATTAAGTATGATAGTAATTCTAATCATCTTCAATTACATCATTTTCATTTTCATCAGCAGGAAAGCTTTATCAATCTCTCATAAGTCATAAACCAACCCATATGTGGTAAGACTTCATGCAACCGAGTTTCAGATGAGTAAAATCAATAGACTCCATATTCTTAGTTTAGAAACAGTTTTTTAGATAAATCGAGAATTCATTGGTGGTATGGCACCTTGAAGAAAATTTATTACCTGCATTCCAGTCACAGACTTCAGGGTTCCCCAAACAACATGCTTCTTTACTCGTGAGAACAATCTCCTCCAAGTCCCAGTGAATTCAACGCGGTGAAATGTATCCATCAGCAACTTAAGTTCATGCAGATTAAATCTTGAGCTTTCATAAGTAATCTGTAGCTCGACCTACAAAATAGTAATACAAAACATTAGCTATATAAACAAAATGATTGCATTATAAAATAACAAATAATTAGTTCTCAGAAACATCAACTACCTGACTTATCTTAATATTGTGAAACTCCATGACTTTTCGGGGCCGAGACCTCTTCTCTTCAGCTGCTGTTGGCTTTCCAATCTTTTTTTCTTCATGAGAAGAACGGCCAGTCTTTACAAGCTTGGAATCTTTTGATTTACCTTTAGAGGATTCATCTGATGGTTCAACAGATCCAAGTGGGTCCATTTTAGAAGAAATGCCAGAAGAATGAGCCTGCAAGACAAGTTCAGCAGCAACAGATTCTGCGAGCGACTCCTCCCATGTTCTGTCAAAAGAAGATGTTCTCCTCAACTCTGCACCTGAACCAACAATAAGTTTGGATGTGTAATCAGACTCTTTTGTTACATGACTATACGATGAAGAAGCTTCATTGAGTAATGAATGAACCTTTCTTTACACGTCTTGCACCAGCAGTGGTTGAAACTTTCCAAACTTCCTGATCTCACAAAGTGAAACACCAAACTAAGCATCTTGATCAAAATACCTTTTTCTTTGGCTTTTATGTATTTAATAGTTTGTTCACCAATTCAAAATCAACTAACCTGCCGCCTTTGTGAATCTTGTTCTTCTTCTGGGAAGAAATACTCCCACATCTTCCTGTACATCGTCTCTGTCAAATGAATCTTAAGAGGATAAATCTCTACCTGAAGTAAAAAGGAAGAGGTTATATTAAGCAACCATGAGACAGATCTCCACTTTATTTTCAAACAGAAAACATAGATATGAATTATGCATACAAAATGTACATGATATATACACAGTTATTGATGTGTTGTCATGGCAATGAAAGTTTGAGAACAACCATATTAGAAATCAAGAAATCTTTTCAACTCTTCCTTTTGCTGTTGTATTTTATATTACTAGTCATTCATCCCTTCTGTCATTTCTTGCTCCCTTTTTCCTTGGACTTGCTCATTCAATCCATAATTCAACAGAGTCCCCACTTAGTTCAAGAAGAGCCCTTGAAGATTTTCTGCTGCTTCTGAACATAACTGCTCAGCCCATCTGGGAAACAGGGATCTATATATACTTAAATATTTCTAATTGACTAGTAAAATTTTATTAGTGAATTTAGTACCTAGCAAAGGGTGCTAACTTCTTGTAATATAGAGAAGGTTGAATACAAACTAAAAAATATTACTAACAGTGCAACACCTAAGCTGGACATAGAAAGGTAAAAAGTTGCCTCTGAGATTTTGCCTATCCAAAGAACAATGACACTTGAGCAGGACATTTTCAATTCAGAAACTAAAATGACCTCCCCTTCAAAAGTATTTCTGTCCTCTCCCTCCATCATCCTAAAAAAAGGTGAAAGTGTAGCTCCTAATTTATTCTTCCGCTCTAAAACGCCAGCATTTAAGCAACTCCATTTTCCTTGGAAACATCCAATAAAGTTCATAAATCATAATTCAAAAACGAGTTAATGGTGGATGAGTAAATGATTCTTTCCTCATGTTACATCTAAGAAGCCTCTCTGCGTCAAATTGTAAGTTAGCAAGAGGACTAACACACATTATTTCCGTTCTCTGTTTCTCCTTTAACTATTCTTTCTATTTAATCAGTGTCCTTGCAGATGGGTAGACTTTAACTGATTGGAAGATGTATGCACATGGTTTGTGCTCCACATTTGCTCATTGCAAAAAGAGAGAAACATAAATGAAGAAAAAGAAGGTACAAATAAAAAATGATGAATCCAGTAGGTTGACATGATTACACCACATCTTCCAGCACAAAAACCAGAATTTGTTGTATGAAGAATGCATTGTTGAAACTGGATTGAAATGCCAAGTGGCTCTTTGTTTATTTATGTCTCTCTCTTTTTGACTTCTCAAAATGATAAATTCTATAGGTTGATGTGATGATGCCAAAAATTCCATCCCACAGACAAGAATCCCAGATTTTGATTCTCTATATGAAAAATGCATCATTGAAACTGGATTGGACTGTCAAGTGGCTGTACATTCAGGGCTATGGCATTTTCCTTTGACTCAATTTTTTCCCCTTATCATTAAGGAAACATAATAACTAAATTACCTGGAAAAGTTCAATATGGGAATTTCCATCCTTCGGAGTTCCTTGCTTTGCATCTACACGAAGCATGATTTTTCTGCAGCAAGAAAAGTAGACATTGCAATTTTCTAAAGAACAAATACAAAATTTTCTATAATGTACTTAATCTGTTAAAATTTTTGTATACTGTACTTAATCAGTTATTGTGTTACATAGGGAAAAATGTTAGAAAGCAGCACATCAAATATCAGAATAACAATCCCTGCAACCTTTGAACAACCTACTGGAAGAAAACTAGTATTTTAGAGCCAAGACAATATCTTAGATTCATCTATCCTGAAAAACTAAGAGTTCATTGTTCTCTGATCTACTGGTTACAAAAATGGAATTTCACAAAAACATAATTTCATGCCCCCATGTAACTTCTATATCATGCCAAGGCCCTGAAATTTAACCAAAGCAGATCTACTCGTTGAGATTCAATAGAAAGAAGACAAGACTATTTGTTACTAGAAAAGTTTTGTATGATTTAGACAAGAGAGCAGCTCTACATAGACAAGAAGATTACAATCAATTCCGAGAAGAGCTAATAAACATGTGCAGTATAGTGATATACGCATAATATTAATGAATGGCCAAGCACTATGGGCATAATAGCCCAATAGAACCACTAAATGAAGCAGACAAATAGAAAAAAGTACATACTTTCCCCAATCTGGCGGAGGATTCCATGCTGAAAGAACCATATCAGACTTGGCATTAGGAAGGCAGTTTCTCACAACACAATATTTTATTGTAAACAGAGCAACACCAACATCCTTGTAATCACGGTCAAAATCAAAGATCTGAGAATGAAAGAAATACATACAAGTAAAACCTGGTCATGCACATCCTTGAAAAACCACATTTCACCAAAAATGTACTGGAAGCAAAGCCACTAGCATTTTTAGACTATCACAAGCATTCTGATCATCCCTTATATGGGAGATATTGGATTCCTCATTACTATGGGAGATATTGGATTCCGCGTTACTATATTTGGTTATGCATAGAAATATCTAATAATGTGATGCTCAATTATATTGCTAATCACCATCACCATTTCTTTATTACTTAATTATGCCTCCACCAGCACCATTGCCACCTATCGTGCTGCCACCACCACCTGCCGCCACTACTAAAACCCCACTAGCTAAACTAAATAAGGGAATAAACATTGTCATTACATTATTATATCAATTGTCATTATTTTTAGCCAAATATAGGAGTAGAAAAGTCATCACATTCAATTCCCTTACATTTTTTATTCTATTAGATTCAAAAATCAACCCACCCAACATGACCTTAACGTTTTATATTTGAACTCCAAGCTGTCACTATATACATGAGAAGCTTAAGAACTATGGTTATAACTGATATATTCTAGCAATTTATAATAGAATGAAAAATGAAAAGAACGTTTAATCATCTTTGGATACTCACCATGTCATTTATCTCAGCCTCGGCAAAAGATTTACCATCTACAAGCATGCTCCAAACTACTTTGTTAATTTGCAAAGATATGCGCATTGCATAAGATGGACTCTTGTTCTTCTCCTTCTCCATTAGTCGCAGCTGAGCAGCTTTCTGCAGGGCCAACCTTAATGATGCAGATGCTTCCTTTCTTGACTTTTTTGCATTTACAAGCTCTTTCTTCAGTCCTTGGACCTGGAGAGGTGAAGCTTGATCAGCTAATATCACATGATGCATACACAAGTAAATACATACTTAGGCCTAGCAATTCATTTGTTTGTGCCATATATGCATTATGTCAACATGCAAATATAACACAAAAATGGCTAACTCGAACACGACCTATATAATTAATCATGCCAAGATTCACAACCCTAACTTGGACATATTTATTAAAAGAACTACATGAGATGGCTTGTTTAAATATATAGATCAAGATAAATCTTAACATAATATAACAAACAAATATATTTTTTTATTAGCATGATTGCAGTAGCACATTTAATATTAACAATTTAACATGATTAATCTATAAAGACAGTAATATATCCAACTAAATAAACTGAAACATAAGATATCCATCCGCTGCGTCTAATGTGGTGATACCATATAGAAAATCCACAACCTAAGAAGTTACAAACTCAAAGACAATCCAAAATATAAGCATAGTGTGATGCGTAATATTCCAAATACTTCAAGTTTGTCTATTATACATAACAAAATAAAAAGTTAATTAATATTCCTTTTCCACCAATCAGTATTTCCTTTTACCACTACTTTAAGTCTTACCTATTTAAATTGATTCCTTAATAATATTTTAATTATATATTTTTATAAGAATAAAGGGGTCTTTGTAACATAAATTTAATGGCTTTTAATAGGTTCAGGTGGATAATGTATCATCATATTAACCCATGAATTGGATAAATTAAACGGGTTATATTGTATTATTTTGGGTTATACAAGTCAACCCATTTATAACCGTTTTTGGTGTGTCATAAATGGGTTTATCCATTTATGACTTGAACTTGATTTTGCTAAACCCAAACCCACTCAGCTACTTCTTGTGTCAAAAATTGTCATCCCCAAAGATACTATAGCATGAAAAACATTATGCACAATCCAAACCCAAAAAATTGCTATACCACTTGAGTTTGTTGAAACTACAGTCAACAGAAGATAGAAGATAAAAACAGAGGAGAACCATGATCAAGAGAAATGCAAAGCATGATGCCTACTTCTATATCCCAATAATCATCAATTACAAGTGATTTGACCACCATACCTTCAAAGTTTCTTGATGACCAAGTGCATTATCAAAGTAAACACACTAGAGCAAACATACAATAGCATTGGAAGGATTTCTATTATACCTTGCAATTAGATGCTATTTGCTTCCCCTTCAAAATAAAGAGTTGGAATTAAAGCGTTCAACTTCTAAAACATCTTACCAAATCTATTCCAAGAATTACATTCACACTATGAATTACTAAAGCTCCATTATGAGGGAATTTAATAAGGTTGTGTTGGTAACATAATTCAAGTCAAATGTTAAAATTCCATTAACAATTTTATTCATGACTTCATAACACAAATAAATTTTATCTGTTAATTAATTCATAAGATTCAGTAAATTCTAAGGCATAACATCAGCCCTATCACCATTACTACTATGAACTTTCAATATTATTACAGCATTGTTAATCATATTAACACCACCAGCATTATTACTGCAGTTGTCGCAATTGCTATTGCTGCCACTGCCATCATTATTGCCACAACCACAACATCACCACTACCTTCACCGCCCCTATCACTTTCATCTTGCTGCCACAGCCAGTACTTCAATTATCTCTGAAATCACTACCCACACTACCGTTGTCATCACAGCCACACCCACTACCATTAGCATCTTCCTACAGATTTGTTTTCAGTAATTTTATCTTTTCAATGTCCTGTCATCATCATCGAGTGTAATTAAACTCAGTTCTAAAGTTTCAGGATCAATGATTTATTGGCAAAAGTTTTAATACAACAACTCCCCAATTTCCACTCCACCTTTACTCTAAGAACACACATCATCAAGATACTTCAAGTCTTCAACGTTAATGTATATATATGCTAGCACTACCCTTACTTTATCTAAATATCCAAATTCTAAATGAAATCAAAGCAATATACCAAGAATTTACACAGATGTCTATTGCCTCTAAAAGGGTGCATAGAAGGGGAATTATTGCATAGTGGACCACTTCAATATCTAGAAGGGGCAAAGGTGGACCCTTACAGTGATATATTAACTTGTGCATAGTAAGGCATCTCAATCTCTAAGAGATAGCCATTGCAACATCAAAAGAACTTAGAATTTTGACCCACTATAACTTTATTCCATGTGCATATTCTTTGCATTTTGAGGGAAATGAAACACTACAATCACTACCACATAAGTTTCAGGAAACGACACTACAAAAATCATGCCAGCTATACTTCTCTCTTCAGTATGATAACTAGAGAACATTAGAACATATTCTAAGAGATCTGAAAACCTGGAAATAATTGTTCAAATAAAAGACACTCATCCAAAATAAGTGTGATGATAGTTAACTGCTAAATTAAGAATTATTCACAAGTTTTGTCTCTCACCAGACTGGATCTTCCACCAGTGAGCATCCACAGTTCCGTTTCTTTTCTTGGATGTGTGTCTCCAGCAGTATCACCATAAAGAGACAATCTCCTGATGTCCCCAAGAAGCAACTTCTGCTCCCATTCTTTTTGTTCAAGGAAGACTTTAGCAATTTCTACCTCTTCTACACCATCAGGCACCACCGCATCTGCCTCCTCTTCAACATCTTCATCGTCTTCAGTCAGATAGGACAAACTACTCTTTCTAGGCCTGAATCACATATGTTACTCAAATTAATTTAAAGAGAAACAAGTCTTGCAACTCATGCCATAAGATCAATTCAGCACCCATTTAGGTACCTTGTTGACCCAGTTATTGCATCAGGTAAATATATATACACATTTCAGAAGTAAAATTTGTTTGCCAATATCTAAACCAATGGAAAGTCTGTACAATTACACTAATTGAATGAAAGCAAGTGCATATGCTTCTAATAGATATCTGAAACAGAATATACCTAAAATTTAACTTAGCTAACAAACCCAAGCATGCCACCTTAATCTACAGAACAGTAGCAGTAACTCTTTTATCTTTTTTATCCTTCTTTTATATTGAGGATAATTACTCTTGTTCTTTCTTGTAATTATCTTCTTTCTTTTCTCTAATTAGCATCTTTGTTTACTGTTTTGTAGAGGGAAAGGGGAAGGGAAAGCAAGAGAGAGACAGAGATGAATGGGACAACTAGTAGTGTATAAACTCGCTCTTCTGCTATCAGTTCCCATCCTGCTCCAGAAGGAAAGGATAGAAGAAAAAAGGAACCTTTGATTTATGAAACTCATATGGCATGAAAAATTCATATGAAACTCATATGGCATGCAAAAGGCATGGAATATACAGACAACTAGTAGTGGTACAATGTGCTACAACTTAATTTTAAATTTCAGAAAAGAAAGATGGAAAGAATGTGATTCCCAAAAAGAAATTAAAAAAAAAGACAAAAAAGATTCACATTCTCACTTGGGAGGCCGTGCAAAGAGGAGATTGGTCAACACATCCAGCATCACCTGAAACTGGCGAGATGTCATTGTTGCCGTTATATTATGAGTATTGAAAGTGAGCTCTTTTAGAGGCTTCACCTGCCAGATTAAATCAAAGACAAGCACATTGCTCAAATTAGCACATTGCTCAAATTAGCACATTGCAAATTAGTACATTGCTTAAATTAAGTATACAATTAGATAAAACAACCCGCATTCAGTTGATTAACTACAGAGGATAACAACAATGGTTTATAAGGAAAATAACTAAGCATACACAAACAAATTCATGGCACTACTAAATTAGGCAACATTGATAAAATATCCAATGAAAATACAAAATTACTGTTTGACCTTCAGCTCTGGAGTCCCGCCTTTGTGTCTTGTGTACCGGAAGTACATATCACATGGCATAAACACTCTTTCAAGTAGAGCACCAGTACGCTTTACTTTCGGAGACCTTCTTCGAATTTTTGGAAGCCACTGCAGTCCGGCCCCAGGATCAACATCAGTTGGTGCAACATGAGCCTGCACATGCTCCAACATCACAGAGAACTCCATGCGCTTCCATGTCATTTCAGGTACAGATTCAGGAATTTGCTTATTTCCACTGCCCAGTGCTTGTTCAATCATCTCATATCCAACATTGAGTATAGAATGAAATGATCGAGCTAAAACACGACCACTAACAGCAGCAAGCAGGAATCTACCCTGTTTGGCAGAACAATTTAACCCAGACCATTAGCCCTGTTAGTTCAGACATTTCACTGCATAGACTCTAAGGAAAAATATATATATAACATATTGCAAGATGTTTGTGATCTTAAAGCGTGATGATGTAGAGCCAGGGAAGAAAATTGGAAAATACAGAAAATAGTGTTTGGAGGGCTGTGCGAACAGTACCTGTGAGTACTGTAGCAGCAACAACAAAAAGAAGGAAACTAAAAATTCAAAAGAACAACTAGGCACCAAGCCTTTCAAACCAAATTCTAATTATTCCATTCTCAAAACTAGATTAAAAAAATAGTAGGTTACTGGTTACATAAGTATTTATAGAGAGTTATTTAATACTACTACTAACTAGGAAAATTAAACTAAGTACTAAATAGGATAAAAAGAAAGCAACTACTATAACTATTCCTAATTAGAATAAAGGTTCCTGAATAGTTGTAAAACCCTAAATTTCCTAAATAATACTAAAACCCTAGATTTACTAATTTAAAATTTAGATAAGAAAACTGGAACTCATAATTGAAAATTAAACAAAAATAATTCCTAAATCCTATTTTGTTTTTCCTTGACTGCAAAACATGATGTAACCAACAAATAATAAAGGAAGAAAACTAGACAGAAATGAACAGTATTAATAAAGAACATGCAAATGCAAGTTGGACACTTAAAGCATGATCTACTACCCAAAAAAAAAGGTCAGCATGAAAACTCATAACTACATCCTTTGATGAAGTGATAATTCTTAAAGTAAGATTCTCAGCTTACATTGGCTTCTTCTGAATGGAGATTGAATTGTGGCTCGATAACATTCACCATGAAATGACGATTCCCTTCCTCCTCAGAATCATCTATTCCATTTATTGCTGGCAATAAAGCAAAGCAAATAGATGTCTCTTAGCTGAAAACTTTGGTAACACAAGTTAATAGAAGTTTTAGATTGTAACAATCACATGTAAAAGTATATTTCTAATGGTGCTGCTTTTTATTGCACTATATCAAAGAATGGTCCCAGGTATAAAACATTACCATTCTTAAATAGAGATGCATTGTCTATTTTAATTGGATGTGATGGAGATGAAAGAGATGCTGAAGTCTCTGCAGGTTGAGAAGGGGAATCAGTATTTTGGCTGGTAGAAGGGGGTTTAGAGATATCATCTTGATTTGCTTCAGTTTCAGCATGTAACTTTTTCTCCTCAAGTAATTTCCTCTGAGCATACTGACGAGAAGGTGAAGGCTTAGAAGGTTGAAATGCTTTGGATAGTCCACCAACCCAGGACCAAACTGCATCCCTATTCTCAATATTCCATAAAAGCTTGAGACCATAAACAAAAACTCGCTGACAATTGTCAGCAATTATCACATTGTATCCATCATCATCACTTGGATCAGATCGTGTGTGATCATCACTCTCACTCCCATTTTCAAACTCAGACCTCACATATGTCATCTCAAGATTTCTTCTCCCAGCCTCTTGCCATGCTAATAGCTTTGCAGGGTCAGCCTTTGGTGTCTGCCTTCTGATTGTAAAATAATCACATGACAAAAGAAATCCGTCATCCCGGTGCTTCTCATTGCAACTACTAATATTATTGCGTTTCTCACTGGGATTTCTATCTACAGTCGAAGGTTGGCCATTTTTCCTTGTCATTTGAACTAATTTTGCAACACTGGTAGAATTTTCTTTATCTAAGAAAATCTTAGGCAGGTGAAGGTCAATCCCCTGGTAAACAAGATCAAGAGTGTCTCGCTTGCATTCGAAAGTGTACTTTTGCTGTTTGCCCCGACCAAAACAGATTTCATATTTCAGCTTTGCCAAATTAATAGTTAGTCCTTTTGCAGGATCCTCATCATCTAATGGCAAATGCTTTATGCAAGTGGGTGTAACATCCATGCGGAGAAAAAATTCCGTGATCACTCTGTCTAACGATAAATTGCCTGACCGAGGAATTCTGGGAACTCCAAAACGAGGCCACCGGGAGAATAAACGTAATTTGTGGGGAGGAAGATAATTCAAGACCCAGAACTTATTTAACCACGCTAAATCATGTGCTCCAACATTCAGTGTTGTTGGAACAATTGAAGCATTATCAGGTTTGTGAGGTGGATTATGGACACTTCCATCCCCAACAGTACTATTACCCATGGAGGAAGCAGAGGATTGATTTGCACTCAATGGAATAGAGGGTCTTAGAGAGAAATTCCACCGGAGTGACAGAGCTGTAGATCTGAAAGGATCAAAAACTTTTTCCCGAGGCTTCCCTTCATTAGGAAGTGCGAATAGATAATGATTCAGTGGAGTGCCAGAATCACAATCCCAATCCATATTGACTTCAAGAGTAAAAACTGGAGCTTCAAGGAAAGCACCATATTCACCACTAGGAAGTTTTGAGCCACAGTTATTAGCCAAACTCTCCAAACTGCTCAATAAAATCTTAAAATCCTTTGCGGACATATAAATACGGCCATCTGACTGCTGGATCTCCATGGAACCAGATGTAACTTGAAGCTTGTCAAGCTTTTCATAAGGATCAGTTGTTGCAAGAATATACCATCTAGTTTCAGAAAAGGATAAGGTGATATTTCCATGAATGTAGTTTCTCATATCATCCCACCATGGCAAACTACGCTCCTTTTTTAATGGTTGAACTAGTGGACCAGGATTTCTGACACTTAGATTAGCCCTCCGAAGAGCAACAGTAAAGGCATAGCTCAAATCAGCAAAAGAAGGTTCATAACCTACTCCAAAAGACACTTCGGCCTTCTCAAAATATAAAGGCAGATCAAAATAATTTTTCATTGGAGGTGTTGTGCCAGTAGCTGAACGGAGCATGGACACCTTTCTCCACTTCCCAATGAAGACATCTTGGTAAACTTGAGGCTGAAAGCAGGTTGCCTAATTCAAGAGAAGAACAGCTACGATTAGAGACAGACAGAGAAGCATACAGGTTCAAAGACATAATACAATGCCTTGTTGCCCAGTTACAGAAGATAGGAACACAAAAAAAAAATGTCACAAAAAAAGAGGTCATGCGTCTGGTTGTTTAAATAGAACACAGAAACATGGTTGTTTAAAGAGAAGACAGAAACATGGTTGTTTAAAGAGAAAATGTGTGCTTTAGATAACACTCTAAGTAATTGAATAAAATGGGGGCATAAATCAAATACTTTGGTACTGATCTCTACCTCACCTTTGCTATTAAATTATACCTTCTGCTGATTCTTTCTTTCCCTTTTTTTTTTTTTTTTTTTTTGGGG
>CATKHJ010795662.1:0-12131 GCA_949750685.1 Vernicia montana | reverse complement strand
ACTAAATTAAGTATTAGTGAGGTATGAAATTTTACATTGGAATAGAAAATTAGAGTTAGTAAGTTAATGGAAATCAAGTGAAGAATGGAGTAGAGATTAAAGAAAAGAAGAAAATTAATTAGTAAGGAAATTAATTAATTTGATAAGGATAATGATAGCTAATAAAAAATAAAAAAAATAAAAATAAAAAAGAATAGAAAGTCGGCTAAGGAAGAACAAATGGAGAGCCAATAATAAGTTGACATTAGTCTAGTTATTTTTTACTATAAAAGTCCAACTTTCCCATTTGTTTCTTCATATTTCTACAACTTTCTTTTACTTAAAGAAAAAGAGAAGAGAGCTCCATTAGAGAGAGGTTAGCCATGTAGCGAAAAAGAAGGAAAGAAGTGAAATCAATATATATATATATATATATATATATATATATATATATATATATATATATATATATATATATAGTATTTTCTTTAATATAGTTAAAGGATACTTAAGCTTTATTTAATCTCTTTTTCTTTGGTATGATTTTCTCGTTATGTGACGAAGATAACTTGAGTATAAAATTGATGAAATAAAAAAGAGTTTAGAGTTGAATTAAAGTTAAGAAGCTTGGATTTGATGAAAAATTGGTCAAGTTTAAAGAAAGGTCATTTATTATAGTTAGGATTTGAAGTGGGCAGAAAATTTAGCTTACTGATTGAAGGTCATAAGCTCCAAATTCAAGCTAACTCAAAACATAAAAGTTGTATTAATATGTGTCAACTATAAGCCCATAAAAGAATTTTATCAAATTTTGTGTAGGTTAAGAGATATGTTATTTGTACTAAAACTGGTTCTGAATAACGACTTAGTGAGTGATCCGAGATTAATTAACCTAATTGGTACATTAGGGACATAATTAGACTTATCATAAAACATATAAAATGTTCATATGTATGTTTAGAAATCACTCATAAAAGGAATTTTCAATCTTATGTCCACATAATGAGATATAATCAAAAGAGTGAGGAAAGGTTAATCTATCTTGGCAAAGGAATAGATTCAACTTTAAAAATTCATTATAAATTACGTACTGCAAGAATTAAGCTAATTTTTGGATATTTTAAACTCACTGATGTTTAGTTTCATTGAGATAAATAATTAGATCAATTGGATTGTATAGCTCAAATTATAGTAGAATGAGTGTCGGAAGGTCAACAATGAAATAATAGTTAATCATAGAAGTATATATGTATTCTTAATATTTTTAAGACTTAGAGTTCAATGGGAATTAGGAACATAAATAATTTAATAATTAAAGTATAATGGGTTAATAGTTAAGTTTAAATAGTTAGTGGAATAATTTGTATATATTCTTGATTATTGTAGCTCCTCAAGATAGTGCTAGAAGATAGGAGAATCAAGAATCTTGTGACCGTCCTTTTTGTCTACTCTAAAGAAGTGAAGTACTAAAGTATAATTGAATCAAGTGTTAAATATTCTACTATTATTACATATTGTATCTTTATTTTTTATTTGGCATGACCCCAAAGATCGAGATACATAATGTTCCTAATTGAATTTACCATTTGAATCCTAATTATGACAATGTCAGTGAAATCATTGCTCATTGAAAATTCTATGATATATGCTCTTTTCTTAATGCTATGACCCAAAAGCAGAAATTTCCTAACTGATGTGGAAAACATCAGAGTGTATGCATACATTACCCGACAGATAGGATATAATATCCAGACCCTAGCTAGGAAGGGTTTGCTCCTAACCGTAAGACCTGATCAGTCTTGTGAGTGTTCAATGGGCATGCTCCAAAAGATGAGCCTCTTCCATAGTGTATATCAATGGGGAAGCATTACTTCCATATAGTGATTGATTTTTGTAGCCCAAAATGAACTAAGAAATGAGAGAGTAAGAAAGAATAGAAAGACATAACAATTTATAATGGTTCAAATTATAACCAATCCTACATTCACTCCCCAATCAACAATTGGGTATTTCACTATCAATGGAGTTTTGACAAGTTCACTCCCAACTTAGTGTTTAAGCTCACACCAAACTTTACAAGTGTTTTCAATAGGCTTACACTCACAATCTCACAAGTGTTTTCACTAAGGCTAACACTTAAACCCAAACAAAAGTTTTACAATGATCACTCTCCCAACCTAGATAGTGTTTGAAAGGCTAACACTCAACTCTTGAGCAATGAATGCTCTTACAACTAACACACAAGGTGTTTAAAAGAAAATGAAAGTTTGAGAATTAAATTTGCAAGAATTTTGTTGCTAGAGAGGTTGTTATATATCTTGAAGACTCTTAATGGGGGGTATTTATAGTTTCCCTCCATAAAAGAGTTGTTACAAAAGGTATGGAGCAAATCTCTCTTCAACAGCTACAAAATCCGCATTAAATGCCCTGTCAGATGAAAGTCGCGGTCACTAACCCTTTTTCTTGATATATTGCGGTCGCAACTCCCATTTTGCGGGTGCCATATTCATATGGTCACAACGGCTAGTGCCACGTGGCTAAATCCCATTTGCTGCTTATATTACCGTTGCAACTCTTCTCTGGCATATGAATGTTGCGGTCGCAACATACTGGTCTCGATTGCGATATCCATTTGATGCTCAAAGTGGCATTCGCGACTTTGACTGCAAATGCTCCTGGATGAAATGTCCATTTCTTGCAATAGCTTAATAGTGGTTGCTATTTATGTAAAGCAGTCGCGATATGTATTTTGCGGGCGCTATTTAGTGGTTGCGGGAGTGAATTACAAGGCAGACAGAATACTTAGAGAATTGTCTTTGTTCTTCATTCTCAACCTTTGTTTTATGCATTTAAGTTGTAAAAATACACTTAAGAGAAATGTTGGAACTATTCAATTTGATTGTCAAGATCAAAATAAAGATTGACTAAGTTGAAGCCCCAACTTTAGTCAACAATTTTTGCAGAACCAGTGTTGCTTAATCGCTAATGAATCTATCTTCCATCGTACCTAACGTATTGCAAGTGACCTTCAATGATTCATTTGATTAAATTGTAACTAAATCCATTCTTGAGGGTCAACCTTGAATTATCAAGCCTGCAAGTATGGTAGCATATCTTTCACTCACTGAGTTTGCTCACTAGTTGTTTTATATCTTTTCAGGAAAGCAGTACATGTAAAGGCTAATCCTCAACTTCTTCATCTTGGGGATTCCATTGTGTATAAGTAAAGATCTATATTTTGAACTGTATGAATATTTAAATATTTTTGTGTGTGTGTGGATCAACTCTTAGAGCTCCATAGGTTCAAGGATAGAACAATTAACTTGTTTATATAAACATTAAGATACTTGATAAACATCGATGTTTAATAAGAAAAGTTGAATATAGTATGTATTATATATATATATTTAATGATATGCAGCTATTGTTGAAAGTAATGAATTGTGAGCCTGGGGAAGATTATAGCAGATTTCTTGTAGTGAGAATAGTGAGGATATAAGAAGGGTGTTAGAAGTATATTTTTCATTTGCAGGTTGTGATCTTTGGGTAATGTTACAATTACTTCCATAATGCTGTCAAAATTATATTAGAATAATAGTGTGAATGGGTTCTACGGGTTTAGGTAACCTTAAATCTTCTTGTACTCTAGGACCGTCACATCTCAAAAACGGGATGTGAAAGTAGTCCTCCTACTTTTCTTGTTGATGCTTTGTTATTGGACTTGGTTAATTAATGAAAGTCTTTTTATCTTTTCTTTAAAAAAAAAAAAAAAGTTAAAAATTTAAGCCATTTATTTTACAAATATAAAAGAAAAAGGAAATGAAGCAAATAAAGAGAACTCAAACAATCAGAACAATAGACTTCCAAAACACCAATAACATACAAAATAGCTACTGCCAAAATTTTAAAACTAATTCCTTAAAAAGTTGTTTGGGAAAGTAGCAAGGAAGGAGGAGAAAGTGAGAGGAAGAAAATATATAATCTCTCATTTTGTTTGGGCAGAAGAGAAAATTGATGGAGAGAAAATGAAAAGGAAAATATTTTTTATTTAAAAAAAAATAAAAGAAAATCTTGAAATTTGAAATTATGTTTTTATCATTCAATCAAAAGAGTTTTTCTTTTTATAATAATATTTTAAAGGACAAAAATATAATTTAATATATTTTCTTTTCACTTTCTCCTCATTTTGAGGAAAAAGATTTATGTAGGCCCAAAAAATTTAAAATCACCTCATATTCTCCTCTTCTCTCTTTCTCCTACTCTTCCAAATAAGAAAAAAATACATTTTCTCCTCCCTTTCTCTCCCCTTTCTTTCATCCCTTTCCAAACATAAGGTAAATTAATATCTTCCCCAATGTCCAAATTTTTAAAATAGTATTTTAATGCAATTCAAATTCATACTGAACATGGTTCAGTCCCAAACTAAATTACCAGCTTTTACCAATCAATGGGACCAATACCTATCATTTTAAAATCCAATCATATATTCAATGCAAAAAAAAAAAAAAAAAAAACCCAATCATATCAAATAATGGTTTTTTTTTATTTTTTATTTTAATATGCGAATAAAATTAAATATTTTTCTTCAGTGCAAAATATATATATATATATATATATATATATATATATATATATATATATATATATATATATATATATATATCTGTGTGTGTGAGAGTTGAAAAAATATTTTCCATATATATTATTTTATCCCAACTGGAGATGGTCAAAAAGTCAACCCCATAAAGTCGGCACTTAGACTGTCCACGTTGTCAAAGGTTTTGGCAAGAACGAATACTTGCCATGCACATGGTCGCCACTTTGGCAATTTTTTTTATAATTTATATTTATATTATTAATTATATAAAATTTTTAATTAATTAAAATTATTAAATTTTATATATTATATAAATTTAATATTTTCAGTATTATAAATTGTAAAAAATTATTTTTTAATTTTCAAAATTATAAAAGATTTTAGGTAAATATTATTATTAAAATATTAATAAATTTTTTATTAATATGTACATAAAAATTATTATCTATACATATATTAATTCTGAGACATAATTTTTTTTTGATATGTGTATTTATTTTTGACACGTAAATTTTTTTTGACGTTTGTACTTATTTTTGACACATGCACATAAAGTTGATGTGTAATTTTATAGTTTTTTTTTACATCATTATTTTTTTTTGACATTTGTACTTATTTTTGACACATGTGCATGAAGCTGATGTGTAATTTTATAATTTTTTGCATCATTATTTTTTTATTTGAATTATTATATTAATACATTAACAAATATGTTACTTTTCTAATTAAATAAGTATTTTAATCCTAAAAGTTAGCATGTTAACCAATGAGTTAGTTTTCTAATTAAACAATGATTTTTAATCTTAAAAAAATATTAATTGTATTTTTAATATTAGTTTATATAAATATAATTAATATATTAATTAATAAATTAACAAAATTTTCTCATACTATATGACATATTTTCAATTATACATTTTATTAAATTTTTATTATATGTATTCAATTTAGTATTAGTTAAATTTTATACGTATAAATATTTTTTCTAATAAAGAATCCAATTTAAATTTTACGAATTGAAAATATTTATAATCAAAATAATAACAATAACCGCGCGACAGGTGGGCAAATGACTAGTTAAAAATAATTTTTATACACAAAAATTTCCATGCATGATAGACACTTGACAACCATGCATGAAAATTATTTTTTGCAATTTGTTATTTAATTTTTCAATATTATTCACTTTTTAATATTTTCAATGCAAAATTTATTTAATTTAGAATTCTTTTAGTATATCAAATTTATTTTTAGTATAAAATTAATTTTTTAATATTTAATAATAAATAATGAATATAAAATTATAAAAATTGCAAAAAAAAAAAATTCATGCGAGATATAATTTTATTAAACCTTATCTGAGCAATGACTCATGAAAATAGTAATTTGAAGTTCAATCAATTCAATCGTTAATGTTTTAACCATAATAATTAATAATTAAATTATTAATGTTAATAACTATCTATAATAATAATAATAATTAAAGTAGTTTCCAAGTTTAATTTTCAGTCATTCATTTCCTTTTGATTTACATATTTGGTTCAAAAGAATAAGGGTAAATTATTATTTCGTCTTTGAAGTTTAACATAATTAACTAATTTATTTCTATATTTTAGTTTCATTAGACTATTTAATCATTTCGTCTATTTTTTTTACATTTTTTCTTTAAAAAAATTTAAAAAAAATTAAAAAAGAAAATAATTTTCCCTAATGTTTCGTTTAGCATGATGGATTTTAAATCCTTGAATTTAGTTAAAATTCATGAATTTAAATAAAATCTATGGAATAAAAAACTCACATCTCATGTGAATTTTTAAATTTTTTATTTTTAAAAGTTTTGGAGTATAATAAATTTTAATAAATTTATGGAATGTAGCTCAATATTTTAAATTAAATAAAGAATATAATTAATCTATAAATTTTAGGAAATCTATAACAAATCATGCCTAACTTTTCCCTTCTTCAGCCACCTCTAACATATTTTTCCTCGAGGAAATCACATGGTGTAGCCTTTAAAAAAAAATTAACTTTTTCAGCCGCAGTTTGTTTTAATACATTTTTAGCCACACGGTCTTTCTTTTATATGATTTTTTATATACTTCAGTAACATTTATATGTTATTGCCTTTACTGTTTCTTCTTTTTCCTTTTTTTTTTATTTTATAATTTTTATTTATTTTCTCTCTATATAGTCTATCCTTCTTTACTCTCTCTCTCTGTTTCTCATTTGTCTCTCCTCAGCATTTCAATGGTGGCCTCCACCACCAATCTTCTCTCATTTCTAAACCTTCTTTTTCTTTAAATTCTAAGCCTCAAATAACTCACAAAACTCCTCTCTTTCTCCTTCTCAACTCAAAACATAAAAAGATTGCAAGATTGTTCTTAAATCCTTTGCACAAGAAAAACCCAATTTCCAATTTTTAAGTAATTTGAGGTTTGAAGAAAATAGATGGGTACCCTGATGAATTTAGAAGAAGGATTGAAGAAAATAGATTAAGCCATAATTATGAGGAAAAAAAATGATGTTTGATGGCCACTCTGTTGTGCCATTTACCAGTTCATACAATATGGAGATATATGAGTATCCTTCAAATAAAATGCGGTTTATTTTGGTGTTAAAGTTCTTTTTTTTAAAAAAAGAAATAGATTATAATGGAGGTTATTGGTTATATGGGTGGGTATTTGTGCATCCTTAATATGGTAGTTGTGTGTACAAGTTGTGTACACGGAAGTCTAAGAATTTCTCAGAGCTGATTTATGAGAAATATAAGAACTGTTTAGAGGAGAGGAATTTGGAAAAGGTAATTTTTTTATAACTTAATTTGTTTTCAATTTTGTTAAAAATGAATTTTATAGAGAGAATGTGCATTTTAGCCCTTAATGTTTTAATCCTTAAT
Source organism: Vernicia montana (assembly GCA_949750685.1). NCBI lineage: Eukaryota > Viridiplantae > Streptophyta > Magnoliopsida > Malpighiales > Euphorbiaceae > Vernicia > Vernicia montana. The sequence goes on along the minus strand of CATKHJ010795662.1, from coordinate 4,659 downwards.
GTTTACTCCGTGATGCACATATGCCTTTAAACTAAAATTTGGCCCAAATAACCTGTAAAACACTCAAATTTTATCATTTTAGCCCCTCTTTTAACGGCATAATATAACTCTATCAATTTTTTTTTTTTTACTTTTCCATTAAAAAATTAAAAAAAAATAAAAAATAAAATTTTATACGCAAAATGCACTACCTCAAAATCTTTTCTCCTAAATTACCCTTTTTCAAATTTTCCAAGTCTTCTCCTTCTATTTCTTGATTATCCATCACCATCATCACAATAACCATTAAAAAGTTTTTCAAAAGCTTTAAGTGAAACAAAACACTATTTTTTCTATTTTCCATTCATCAAAACACCAGCAAATTGTAACAGCAAGCTCCAATAGATCGGCAGCCCAATCAGCAAGTGAATTATGACCCTCCGTAACCACAAGCTCCTACAGATTGACACCTCGCAATCTCAAGCTCGCCGAACTTGACTACGGCAAAACCCAGCTCTTCATACCCTCTCAATTTCATTCGTTTTTCTTTCTATTTTCTTCATTTTTCATGTTAGCTAAACATGGTTTTAGCAAAGCTAATTAATTTTTTATGGTTCTATTGGGTTATAGATAACAGAATAAGAGTATAGATTTTTCTTTTTAATTTTTTTTTAGTATTGAATATTCAAATTCTTAAGTTTAATTTTTTTTTTGGTATTTAAATATTTTTTGGTAAATTTTTTTGTAGAAAAGGATTTGTATTCAATTTGAAACTTTCTCTGTCTTGACTCTTGAGGCTTGCAATATATGTGGCTATTCGAGCTCAAAGGGTATTTGGTTACCAAGAAAAATTAAAGTCACTAGCTCCATATATATATATACATACTTGGTAAATAAAGAGGAGAATATACAAAATCTTAAGGAATTATTGATAGTAAGTAATGCAACGTAATGGAAGACCCAACTCTGAATCCAGTTACTACTAACAAGAAAAGTAAAGCCTCTCTTGCAAATAACAATAAAAAAAAAAAAGCCTCTCTTGCAATTTTTAGGACAATTAAATCCGTTAGTTGTTTATGTCTTGCAAATATATACTATTTTATTTATTTATTTTCTTTTTATTTTGTTAAAAAAATTTCAAAATTCAATAGACAAGCATCATCTGCTCATTATACAATAGAGATTTAGTTATTCTCCGCATTGTCTGAAATTCTAAAAAAAAAACTGAACTTAAAAAGTACGAATATGATATTTTTGATGTTGGTAGTTACATGGAAAAGTTAAAAAAATTGACAAGAGTTATAATCTGTTAGTCCCGTTATATTTCACCGTTAAAAGAGGGGCTAAAATTTCATGATTTGGGTGTTTTACAGGTTATTTGAGTCAAAATTTAATTTAAGAGCATATGTGCACTGCGGGATAAATATTGGTTATATGGGTGGGTATTTGTGCATCCTTAATATGGTAGTTGTGTGTACAAGTTGTGTACACGGAAGTCTAAGAATTTCTCAGAGCTGATTTATGAGAAATATATGAACTGTTTAGAGGAGAGGAATATGGAAAAGGTAAGTTTTTTATAACTTAATTTGTTTTCAATTTTGTTAAAATGAATTTTATATTAAAATTTTGTTCAGCCTTTCATGGGTTTTAGCCCATTTGGGTTGATTATCATCTGCAATTATATCAATTGAGTCAATTTCAATTGGTTTGCAAATGGGTTATTTTGATTTGGTGTTTTTTAAATGATTGTATTGATTATGCTCAGGTAATTCCAAGATTCCAAAAACTGGTTTGTTTCTACAAGTATATTTGTATAGTTTTATACTCGAAAAAATTTTCAAGTATATTTCTCACGGTAACAAGTTGGGAATATGGGTAGTATGAGGACAAGTGGTTTGTCTTCCTGATTTAATGTATATGAGTGCAATTGAACCAGAAATCTAAATGCTTATCACTTTTTACTTTACATCTTTTCCTTTCTCATTTCATAATTTAATTATAAGTGATTTATTTTTTTTTATTCCACTTATAAATTTATTTAATTATAAGTCATATATGTATATATATTTGTTTGGATTGGATAAGTAAAAGCTAGAAAATTACGTCCTCCCAAATTGAAAATGATGTTTTATGACTTTCCTTTTAGAAAATTATCTCATTTTAACATTTATTTTATTTTTCAATTTTCTTAAAAAATAAAATTAAATGTTAAACAATATTAGATACTAATTATTTACTAGAAGTATACTATTTTTTTTGTTTAATATATACTGTTTGCTGTGATTTTTTATTTTGTTCAAAATTTATGTCTTGTATAAATAGTAGTAAATAATAATTATATTGTGAAAGTATATTGAATTTGTATTATATACTAATTATTTGCTAGAAGTATATTATTTTTGTTTGATATATATTGTTTGTTGTGACTGTTTATTTAAACAATATTAGATACTAATTATTTACTAGAAGTATACTTTTTTTGTTTAATATATACTGTTTGTTGTGATTTTTTTATTTTGTTCAAAATTTATTACTTGTATAAACAGTAATAGATACTAATTATATTGTGTAAGTATACTGAATTTTATTTAATATATTTCATAGATTAAATGTTAAATAGTATTAGATACTAATTATTTGCGAGAAGTAAACTGTTTTTTATTTAATGTATATTGTTTGCTGTAACTTTTTATTTGGTTCGAAATCCATAACTTGTATAAATAATAGTAGATACTAAATTTATTACAGAAATATATTAAATTTTATTTAATATATTCCATAAATTAAATGTTCAATATTGAATGTTGTTGGTATTAAAAGAAGACTAAATTTTATGGTATTGTATATTGTTTGTTGTAATTTGTTCCTTTTTTTTTTTAATAAGAGATTAGTGTTTCTAATTTATAATTGATTTTTTAAATTCTAAAATTGTTATTATATACTTTTTGTTTAAAAAAAAAATCAAAACCAAGCTAATTTGAAAAATCCAAGAAAATTAATTCATTTTGAATTATATAGTTTTCAATCTAAATACATGTTAGTAGTTAATTCATTTTGAATTTTCATAAATAAAATTTAATATGATTAAATTAATTTTTAATTTTAAAAAGAAGTTGAACCAATAAATTATAGGCAAAGAAAAAAAAGTAGGATTTTGATAGGCAAAGAAAAAAATATAAGCTAAATTTGTAAATGAGGAGAGAAGTTTAAGTTATTTTTACAAAATAAAAAATTAGAGGCTAAAAAAATTATTTTTTTTAATTTTTAGGTTATTTATGTAAAAATTCCATTTTTTCTCTTACGCACGCCACCCGCATTCTAAAAACCCTTACCCAAATTTTCCTCAACGTAAATTTGTCCCAAAATTACAATCATAAAAAGCAAGAGTTTTTTCATTTTTAACATGTTGAAATTCATTGTGAAATTTTTATAAACTTCAAAGGCAATAATGGATTTAACTTCTACAATCAACATGCATTAGCTCACATGCAGTGTAAGAAATGTCCTTTGAGCATAAAATTGGTTCAGATCTAAAGACCTCTAGTACAAAAATGGTTTAATCAAAAGTAAAAATAAAGGTTTATGAGAGCAGCTCAGTATCCAATCTCTTTTAATTATACGTTAAATTCTTTTGCGTTAATCTTTTCTCCTTCTTTTTTCTTTAGAAATTAAGAATCTGTCGCTTTTTTTTTTTTAGTTTTTTTGGCTAAAATTCCTATATGGAAAAATTTTAAAAAAAAAAACAAACAAACAAACAAACAAAAAATAAATTAATTTTTAGAAGAAAAAGAAACATTTTTTTTTAATACTTAAGAATTCTTATACTTGGAACTTATAATGTCAAAATTAGCTCAACTACTCAGCAATTTATTATCAAAATTAGCTCACAAGTAGGTGGCCAAATAAAAAAATTTGGTTTGTCAAAATTAGCTTAACCACTCACCATTAATTTGTCAAAATTAGGTGAGGTGGGTGATCAAAATTAAGAAAATTTTGGTTGGAGTTGTTGGTTATTTGCCTATATAAAGGCTAGAGTTTCAAGCTTAATCTCATCCCAAATTTGAGAGAGAAAATAGAAAGTTTGAGAGATAAAAATATTTGAGTGTGTTTCTCCTATTTTAAAAAAGAGAAATTAATTTGTTTTCTCCTTATAAAATAGAGAGAGGTTGTGTTATTGTAACTCCTATTATTTTCTCATAATGAAATTCTTCTATCCTTATCCGTGGTTTTTACCCTAATTTGTTTGGAGTTTTTCACGTAAAATCTGTGTGTTCAAAATCATCTTTATTATTTTCTCAAATTATTAGCTGCAGTCTTGCTCTAATCCGTGTCAATTTCCGCAACAAGTGGTATCATAGCTGTTGGTTTTAATTTTCTTTGAAAATTAAGAGTATGCTCTGTGGTTGCAGTTTTGACTGATCTTCTACATCAGAAAAAAAAAAAAAATTTCTCGAAAAATTATTGCTGTGAATAGTATTATGAGGTACTGTGCAATTTGGCACTATTTACGGATATGGGTACTGTTCATACATACGGTTGCTATTCACGTGAAATAGTGGGAGCTGTATTTTGCTCAAAGCAGACTGTGATAGAAGCAATGGCGGCAAAATTTGATATTGAAAAGTTCAACGGGAGAAATTTCTCACTGTGAAAATTAAAGATGAAAGCAATATTGAGAAA
>CATKHJ010795468.1:0-47601 GCA_949750685.1 Vernicia montana | reverse complement strand
TTCTTTACCATGTGCACATGACTGATGTATACCCCACATCAGATGGAAATCTATGACTTACATTTTATAACATTTCAGAAAAGATAGCATTAAAGATGCAATAAACTATCATACTCTTCAAAGAGTTAAGATTTGAATATGCTATCCTTATATCAATGAGCAATAGACCAAAGGTCTCAATAGATAATTCAACATATCGAATATGAATAGATATCAATGACAATAGGCCAAAGGCCTCAATTAAGTAATCCAATGGATTCAATGAATGAATGGTTATTCAATGATTTGACGCCCATGACATATTGACTATTATGTACTCACATTAACTTCCTTTGCTCCAATTAGCACAAACAAAAATGATGATCACCCAATTCTTCTCGTTCCTTGTCTTTGGATTCTACATGAACCATTTCAATTAATCACAATTAGATCATCATTTCCTAACTCATCTATAGAACCAAGATAGATTCTAATTCTTATACTTCTAGTTTTATACGTAGCATTCTATCATATGCTAACACAATCAACAATTTAACATTTCATAATCATGCTTCCACTATTAGGTCAAAAGACCTTGGACCAATGTCTAATCCTCTATCAATTATGACTCATATTGATCACATACACATATATCGATTGATATGCTTCGAATACAATTAAAATACATTGAAAACCTGTCACATGGTATGAGCCACGAGCGTGGGGCTGACCGTGTGATAAATAATTTTCACAGAATCAACTTCACTTGTCCCACGCCCTAGCCCACGGGCGTGGGTCAATCCGTGTGATCACTACAATTTACACAGAATCAAATCACCTTATCCCACGCCCAAGGCCACGGGCGTGGGTCAACACGTGGCTAAAACAAAACACACATAACCAAAAATGCCTTATCCCATGCCCAAGCCCACGGGCGTGGATCAACATGTGGCAACGATTCATGCATGATTTTTTTCCAAGCCAATTTCATATTTAGCTAGAGATGAAAATACCCCTTTCATACCCAAGTTAAATCATAACCAAAATATGCAACTTATACAAAGTTAAACTCATTTAGTTTACCAAAATCATGGAATGGACAAGAAATCTTAAAAACCCATCTTGGATCAAACTCATCATCAACAAAATGAGAAATCTTGAAACTCATTTGGTAAATCATTTTCCACATACTCAACACTTCTCAATTCAAGTTTACAAATCATCATCAAGATGTATTTTTGAAAGAAAAACCCTTTTTCTTGAAACCCATTTCATCAAAATCACAAGAAAGGAAGAAGATGAAAATCACAAATTAAAACATCATTTAAATGGAAAAGGAACTCTAGATCTTGAATCATTACCTTTAGATCTTCCTCTTTGATGGTGACTTTTTCTTGATCAAAGAAGAAAAGAAGAAGAGAAGAAGAAAATTTGAGAGAACTTTTGAGAGAAAAGTTTGAGAAAAATGTTCTTGCTTTTGGAAACTTTTTGCTTAAATGAAAAGATGATGACTTTTGGGTGATGAATTATTGTCTTCAAAATAATTGAAGGATTGCCTATTTTCCTTTTAAGTCCTTCAATTCAAAGTCAATTACAAGGAAAATGACATATCTTGACAAGGTTCAATGAACCTTGAAAAACATAATTAACCAATTATCTTACAATTCCAATTCTAGCACAACAATTTCCATATTGGTCCATATACTTTCCATTATTCACACTTCATGGCAAAGGCCAATCATCTTTTGATCACTTATCACATTTTAATTATATATATATATTCATTCATATACTTATTGAATTTAAATATGAATTCAACACTCCATTCCACATGCAATCACATTCAATTTGCATTTCTAGTCATAAAGCAATCAATTGAATCTATATTTGCATAAAATAATTACCTTAAGGTCTAGGGTATTACAATGTATGCATGCAATGATGTAAAATTCTAATGCAACCATCTCCTCTTGTCATTCTTTGAATTCTTTAGCTTAAATTATATCCTTGAATCATGATAAACTTCTTTAAACTCTTTGACCTTAGTAGCTTGCATTAGACACTTGTTATTTTCTCTCATTACCCTTAACTTTTGCCTAGGATTGTTGAAATCCTAACATGATTTTTCTTTTGTTTTCTTTCTTTTGTTTTTAATTTTTCTTTTCTTCCTTTATCTTTTATCTTTTTTTCTTTTATCTCATAACTTTCTTCAAGTGGAAAAATAATGGATAGGCAAAATAACTACTTTGTTTATTACTTGAAAGAGCAAAAAGAGTTTTAACATATGCATAGCATTACATGAATAGGATTAAGTCTAATAACTGCAAGCTAACTTGGTCAAAGGTCTTCATGCTTCAAACTTCATGGTTGAGTTAGAAAGCTTCCCTTCATCAATGAGGTCTTGGATTTCATGCTTTAAGCGAGTGCAGTTGTTGGTATCATGGCTAACCACTTAATGGACTTTGTAGTAAGCATTAGGATTGAGTCTTGGTGGTAATGGATTGGGCATCGGCTTGGGATCCAAAGGCTGCAATAAATCTTCTTCTTTTAGCTTTTCAAGGATTTCAAACATTGATTTCTCTAAGTGAGTGAAGTTCTTTGGTTACTTGCTAGTTCTCTCTTCAACGACCTTTGGACTAGGGTGTCCCCTATCTCTTTTGGTATTGAACTTTTCCAAATGCATAGGTGATGCTCCCAAGTTTTCTAAGATGGTTTGCTTGATTTCAGCTATCATATGGTTCATCTCATATCTCACAACCTTTCGTATTATGGCCTTGACATCTTCCCTCATAAGGTTCATTTAGGATCTCAGGATCCTCCTAATTGATTCATCATTTTCAAAGTTAGACATCTTAGAGATGGTTCCTAAATGGTTGCAACCACAAGGGGTTAGTTTTGATAAATGACTTAATTCTATGTATGATACATGAATTTGGTTAGTAACAAATACATGCTCATTCAATAGTCGACCTTCCAACCTTATTCCTTCCACACACGTAGTTGAGTCTCTTTTCCTAGGTGTTTGGTTTTGACCATTTCAATCAACGGGAGAAAGAAAGATCTGCAAATAACTTTTATAATTCGATATAAAGCATGCATACACATAACTTGAATAACATGGATCATAATTCACTATGGGCTTAAAAACCTTGGATTTCACCAAAGGAATCATGATACATAGCATTCAAGGGAAGAGAAAGTGTTTTTAAGGTACATACAACCTAGGGAAAGTTTCTAATGGTCATTACATGGCTTAGATAGGTTAAAAAGGTTATGGCTCTCACTGATGGCATCTCAAACAAACTTCCCAATGGGAACCATTGGTACAAACGACTATGTAATGCCTTTACTATACTTTTGAAAAAATGTCTAGCTTAAAGGTACTTGTCAGCAAGTGATCTTTTACTCATTTGTCCTTATACCTTGCTTTGATAATACAAGACTTCAAAATGAGTACTTGGTCGGATGAAAGGGATAAATGCAAAATGCAATGGAAAATGTGAATGGAAAAATATAGCAATCCCAAACTAAAATCAACTTCATAACCAACCATCTCATTATATGTTCCCTAGTGGAGTTGCCACTATGAACGGTTTATTGGGATTCACACTCAATTTTCAGTGTGACCTTGACACTTTTATGGCCTAGCCCATCATAGGCTATGAGAGAGCAATGAGTCGCCACTCGAACACATTTCGAGACATTGGTCTAGGTTTGATTCAAGGATAAGAGATCCTTTGTAAGCCCAACCTCTCATAAATGAATGCAAGCCTGAAAGATTATGGGTTCGGGAGGTTGTTCTTACTTTGTGTTGATCTGTTTGACATTGCTATATAATTCCATTCACATTTTATTTATCAAAAATATTTTTTTTACAAGATAATAATCAAATATGCAACTAAAAGCTATTAACTTTCTCAAAGATATTTCCCAATCCCAAGATTATTTTTATTTTCTTTTTTATTGATTTGCTTCAATATTTGTCTCCCAAATTTTGGATCCTCCAAGTTCGTTTTCCCTTTTCTTTTGCCTCCCCCCTTTTATGTTCTTAAAGCTATCTATTTATAGGTTTTCTCACCATATGCCAAGGTGTAATTCTTAATTCTAAAGTTTCCTCACTAAGATTTATGAAAAGAAGATCTATTAAGTTCTTTTTACTCGTTGGATGATTCTCTTGAGATTTTCTCCTAAATAGTCAATTAATAAACTAGAAAATGCATTAAAAGGCTGTAGTGGGCCTACCCAATGAAAATTGGCTTGAAAATCAGAATTAAAACATAGGAATGGGCTTAGAGAGCCATTTGGTGCCCAATGGCTCCTCTAGTTGCCGTTTGGCTCCAAACGCTTAGCTTATGTTAATTTTCTGATTTTTTTTTTCCTGGTTTTTTCTATAATTAGACAGATCTCCCAGGTCCTATTTTCTTATTTCTCACAATTTTTACCTTTTCCATATATTTAAATTAATTTCAGAAAGTTTTATTGAACAACTTTTCACTAAGCAATCTATTTCTAGATAGTTATCATTATCGGATTTAAGGGGATTAAAATTTAGTGCTTACAAAAGGATTCAGTCAAGTTCAAGGATTCAATCAAACGACTTGAATTCACCATGTTTGGATGCTTTTATTCCACCTAATGGCTATTTCACAAGTTTATTTTGCAACTTTAGAATTAGGACATGAGATTGGTACAAACTCTTCCGAGCTTTCTACCAGCCACTTTATTAAAGAACAATTATCTTGAGCAATTATTGGTCTATTTGGAGATTGCTTGTGACCTTGTCCCTCAGTATGGTTATAGATCAGTCAGGTTTGACCGATATCTTAGCTTCTTGAACATGATGGTGTTCTTCAACATTTTCATAAAACGACTTATTATTATTTGGAACCCCAATATAATAATATATTGGTTGTGTTTGGCCAATACTTATTCTTTATCTGATAAAATATTGATATGCCCTTCAGTGTATTGATGAGTCGACTGCATAGTTTCACAAACATTATAATTGTTATCACATTAAATATTTTGATATTTATGCATAACATTAGGGACAATCGACCTTATCAATTCCACTCTTATAATTTAAGAATTATCAAACTTCGACAAAAAAATATACCCCTTGTTCCTCAAGTGATCCTAATAGTGTACGGTTCTTAAATTGATACGAATTTGAATATTAGCATATTGATAAGTGCATTTCTCAATGAGACCACTGAATTTATTCTCTAGAACGAAAATTGATCAATAATTGTATTATATGAACGACCACTCCTAATAACTTGGATAAATTGCTTTATGCAATCTTTTTTACTGTACTTAAGTCGACCTCTAATACAATTTCCAATAGACTAATACTAGTATCCAATTTAGTAATAGAATTTTGCAAGTTCTTTTAGACTATTAAATTCTCTTCAAAAATTGGTTGAAAAGATTTGAGCAAAATGGTTAGACATTAAACTCCTATTGCAATATCTTTTTTGATATACTTATCCTATCGTGCGTGCCAAAAATATTAACCTAAAAATTAACAATTAGATTACTTTAATTCAGATCCTTGTAAATAGGTTTTAAAACAACAAAAAAGGTGCTTGGGATAAAGAGTATAGATTTGTTTGATTGATTGTTGAGAGATTAAACATATACAATTGAAATCTTTATAGGCAATATGTTGAGGTGAGTTATGGTAGAATTAAAAATTAAGTGCTGAATAAAATAAATGATACAATTTTTAAATTGTCAAAATATTTAAAAATTAGATAAGTTATTATATTTAGTGCAAATTTTAAATTAAAAATTTTAATTTTAAGTGATTTTTAGTTTAATTAAGACTTTTAAGATAATTGTTACTAAACAATTTAAAATGATTAAGTGCTGAATAATATTATCAAACACCACCTAACTCTAATTCGTGTCCTATTATAATTTAAAATCTTGCTATAAAATAAGTAATAAATTACCATAAAAATAAAATAAAATGTCATTCTAAATATATTAGGATTTTATTTATTAAGGTGTTAGATCATTTTCAACAAATTTAATCCAATATATATATATATATATATATATATATATTTATATTTAATGATATTTTATAAATAGTATAATTTAATAGGGTTAAATTCTTAATATAATGATTTGTTTAAATATTAAAAATAAAAAAATAACAATAATGAATTTATTTAAAGGTTTATAAACACCTTAAATGCACTGTAGTATGGGTTATGCAGTCCAAATCTAATGCCTTACTAAACCGCCCGTGATTGTCCGGCCCAAAATGCCTGCCTCGTTGCGAACAAAGCAGAAAGAAAAAGCAAAAAAGCAAAAACAGCCAACGGTTGCATAATCAGAGTCTGACTGTGCGATGAAATCTGGAAAATGGATATTTTTCCAATGACACAATTCTTAGCCAAAATAGTTAGAATGTTAGCTCTTTAGGTGGCATATACACTATGGCATTGCCTCATTCCAATCCCATATTATATTCTTCTTCTTCTTCTTCTTCTTCTTCTTATTTATGTCCAAATTACTTAAAAAGATATCAAAAACATTATTTTCTGTTGGGTTTTTCCAATTCAAGAATATCAATTTCTGTTTCTAGGGTTTTCAGCAAGGCTGATTTCACCCTTACCCGATCCATTTTGAACGCCGCTGATACTCGCATTGTTGACAATGTCTCCGCTAAGACTCCCACCACCACTACCACCGCTACCATTGAAATTCCTGTCACTTGTTACCAGGTTATGTCAAATCTCTTTTCTTCGATTTCTAATGTTGTTGATACACAGTTTATTTTGCGTTTGGATAGATGATCATTTGAAATTATTATGAATTTGGATTTGAGTTTCAAGTGTAAAATCATAAAAAATAAGCGGGATGACAAATTCTAAAATACTCGATCATTTCAAATGAACCCTTATATAATTTGTATTAGCAGCTCATTGTTTGTAATTGAATAAACCTACAGCTTGTGGGTGTTCCTGATCAATCAGAGAAAGATGAGATTGTTAAGTCAGTGATGCAATTGAAAAGTGCTGAGGTTGAAGAAGGTTATACCATGGATGCTGTTATGTCTCGTAAGGTAGGGAATTGGAGGTGAAATTTTGCTCTTTCTTTTTTTTTTTTTTTTTTTTATAATTTCTTTCCCATATTTTGGTTTGTAGGATCTTCTAATGGACGTGAGAGACAAGCTTCTTTTTGAACCTGAATATGCTGGGAATGTCAGGGAGAAGATCCCACCTAAATCTTCTCTTCGAATTTCATGGTCTTGGTTGCCTGGTGCTCTTTGCCTACTTCAAGAGGTACAACTCTCTAATGTTTTGTTTGGTTCCTTTGATCACTATTTATTGTTATCATTGTTGTTGTTGTTGACTAATTTAGAAGAGTTGCTTACTGTTACTAAGCAATTTCCTACTTAATGAGATTTATATCTATAATCCAGTCTGGAGAAGACAAGTTAGTGCTGGATATTGGCCGAGAAGCTCTCCAGCATCCTGATGCTAAGCCATATGTTCATGATTTACTTCTATCTATGGCACTAGCTGAGGTAAGACAAACTAGCTAAGATGAAGTTGAAGCAAATTGGAGTAGCAGCTTTGTTATTCCCCCCTTTCTTATCATAGGTGCTTTCTTGAAGTGTGCAATTGCTAAGATTGGTTTTGAGAAGAATAAAGTGTCCCGTGGATTTGAAGCTCTTGCTCGGGCTCAATGTCTCCTTAGGAGTAAAATCTCTCTCGGGAAGATGGAATTGCTATCTGAGGTAATGTTTATTCTGTTATTTTGTGTTCCTAGATCTATGATGTGCTTGGATTGGTTCTGCATATGTTGGCATTTTCTTATGTTGCTTGTTCCAAAATGGAGGTTGTGAACCTCTTGCTGAAATTGCCCAAATTTTATCTTTCTCTTGTTACTCGAGGGGCGGAAATAAATATTTCCGTGGTTGATAGCTGTTTTCGAGACAGATAAGTTTATGAATGCATTTTTAGAGGTAGGAAATTTTATACAGAAAAGTGGAAAGCTTTCAATTCATGTCACAAACTTGTTTTTTGTCATGTATTTGTGTTCTCAGTGCCTACTGTCTGCTGTAAAGTTCCTGGTCTTTGCTTTCAGATAGAAGAATCTCTGGAGGAGCTGGCACCTGCTTGCACATTGGAATTATTAGGCATGCCTCACTCTCCTGAAAATGATGAACGAAGACGAGGAGCAATTGCAGCCTTGCGTGAGTTGGTCAGGCAGGGCCTTGATGTGGAAACCTCATGCCGGGTTCAAGACTGGCCATGCTTTCTGAGCCAAGCACTTAATAGGCTCATGGCTACAGAAATAGTTGATCTTATTCCTTGGGATGATTTAGCCCTTATTCGGAAGAATAAAAAATCAATTGAATCACAGAACCAAAGGATTGTTATTGACTTCAACTGTTTCTATGTGGCACTAATAGCTCATATTGCTGTTGGTTTTTCAAGCAAGCAATTCGAGTTGGTATAAATAGAAGATTGCACTTTTTAATCATTGTTTTGAGCTTATCTTGTTTATAGGTATTGATATTCAGGTTTCATGAAACAGCTGTTTGACTTTGCTGATGTCAATTTCTTGTCATTATATAGATCAACAAAGCAAAAATTATGAGTGAGTGTTTGATGACATCAGAGGGTATTAATTTAAAATTTGAAGGAGCATTTTGCTCGTTTCTTCTTGGCCAGGTATATTTCATTTCTAGATTGTAAATTCATTGTAGCACTCCTGGCATATATCAGAATCTATAATTTAGTTTATGCTAGTGTGCAATTCATATCCTTTTCTATTCCCTTGTCTCACTTTCTCTTGTCTTGCTTCAGTAGTTACACTAAAGGAAATTTACATCTTGATTTACAGGGTAACGAGGCCCAGGCTGTTGAAAAGCTTCATCAGCTGGAATTGAACTCAAATCCGGCTTCACGGAGTTTACTTCCGGGGAAGGAGATAAAAGATGGAGCTGGTGTAAAACCATCATTGGTATGTCATTGAGTCATTCTTATATGTAGGACAGATTAGTTGTCCATTGGCATATGTATTTGAAGGAACTTTAGGTGGAGAGCTAGATTGCTAAGACTTCACATATGCTGCTAAAGGCCTCACCTCTTGGAAATGGATTTGATGCATGTTAATATGGAATAGTACTTTGGTCGTCTACGTTTATTCATTATCTGTTCATGTTATAATGGATACTCGATTCGTGAATCAATATCCAAGAGACTTTGGTAGTTTTGGGCCTCTCCAACCCAGTAACTCAGTCTTTTTGTGTTGAATGCTCTAACATATAATAAGAGCTTGTTGATATGTTGTGTTTTTTATACTACTGTTGAACTATTCAGTGATTCTCATTATGTAGTTTGTTGTGTTTGAGTTATTTTCTTGGGTTTGTACATGAGAAAGAGTGTTGAATAATCCTATTTTGATTAGATATGAAGCTTGGTATAGCATTATGAAGATGTAGCCTGACAATGGTATGGTATAGTGGTCACATATCCTATTTTGACCAACAAATGTACTAGCATGGAAGTTTGAGCACATTGAAGTTGTAGGATATAAGAATGTTAGGGGCAGACTTAGAATGATGTGAGGGGAAGTGATGAGAAAGGATTGGAGGAAAAAGTTCCATATAGCTGACCCAGCTAGTTTGGGATTAGGGCTAATTGAGTTGAATATATGAAGTTTGGTATATTGTTATGTTGTGTATGTGTAAAACTATCCTTGATATGTCTTTCTTATATATGAACCAATATGTAAGCTTTTAGGTTGGAAGCTTTACAATGGTAGAGACCAACACAAAGCTTGTGTTCCAAATTTGGCTCTGACTTCTGCTCAGTGGCCATTCTAGTTTGTTCCAAATGGGGTTGTCATGTGAAAGGGTTTCTAGAGTGAATAAATTCCCATATTGGCAAGGGTTCTTGGTTTGGATTTGATCGAGTTATAGGTTCTTAACCTCATTGCTTAGGCTTTCATTTTGCTTGTAGTAACAATGTAGCAGAATAAGTTTCATCTTGAAGTGATTTGCTGTTCTATCACACTTTATTATGATGTACTATGTTGCATGTACACTATTATGTGTTCCTTGCATCCATCTTGTCTGAGTGTCTGATGAATGAACCTTGATTGGTTTCCTTTATGTGAAAGTAAGTTACCCTTCTTGATAAGTGATGCAGATGATGAGAAACTCCAGAAAAAAAAAGTTTAAAGACGAAAATTAGAATTATGGTCTAAATGTGATGTTGGTTTTATTAAGGATTAGAACACTTTCTAGTCCTTGTAAGTCTTATTTAAGTCTATTTAAATAAATTAGGCTGGTCCAATATTTTATGTTTCACGGGTATTTTGTAATTTTCAGATTTGGTGGGTTAGGTTGGAATATTTTATGTTTCAGGGGTATTAATTTAGGAGTCTCTCTCTCTTTTTCTAATTTAGTCTTATTTTGGGTACTTGTTGGTTTAGGATAGTATAGATTAGGGGTGGCAATTCGGGTTAGTGGGTCGTGTTCGAGTCGTGTTGACTTATACTAATAACACGATAAGGGCCAACACGAACACGATACGATTAGCTTATCGTGTCAAAAATCTAAACACGAATACGATCCACTTAATTAATAGGTAACACGACACGAATAACAAGTTTAAAATTTTTAATTAATTAATTTTTTATTTTAATATTTAAAATTATCAAATTTACTAATTTAACCCCTATTAATTTATATTATTACATAAAATATAATTATATATAAATTTATAAAGAAGATTAAAAGTAATATTTATATATACATATTCTAAAAGTCATAAAATATATTAGGTTAAATGTGTTAATGGGTTAAACGTGTTGTTTTCGATTTAACGGGTCAACCCGCGATACAACATGATTATTTTCGTGTCACAATCGGGTCGACACGAACATGATGACCCCTAACTTAAACCCGCTAATTTCGTATTGAGTTCGTGTCGTGTTTGATATTGCCACCCCTAGTATAGATCCTTTTTTTTTTGTGTGTGTGGTTTTCTTTAGGAGTACAAATCCTTAGGGAATTAGGTATACTTTTCAGAATCTATAAATATCGATGCTTGTAATTTTATAATTGATTTGTTTAATCAATAGAATTTTAACAGCTGTGTTCTTTGGATCGTGTGATGCAATTCAACCCTAGACATGATGCCTGTGAAATTTGGGTATGATGCTAAGGAAGTTTAGATTTGAAGCCTAAACTATTCACTGGTATGGTTTACAGTACTTTACCTGCAATGCGAACAGCCCCATAACCCTCTTTTTCTTGTTGATGCTGCTTCTTAAGCATATTCCTTTGCAACCCTTAATTGTCCACCTAAATTTCTACCCATTCAAACTTTATAAACCAAACTGTATCCTCAATATTCAGTCCTGCAAGCTGTCTTATGTCTCAGGTCAACAAGGCATCTTGTTTTACCTGAGCTCTTGATCAGGATTTATGAATGAATTCAATGATACCATTTGACGCCATGCAGTGTGTTGATAAATGAAAATCCTGCCAATGAGCCATGCTATCCCTCTTTTCATATATTTTTCTTTCCTCTGTTGTCTTTTATTGTGTTTTACTGGATCATACTTAGAATCCTGGTTCCACGTGCCCCTTGTAAACTGTAGTTTTTTAATTATGTGGTTGATGCTTGTTTTGAAATGTTTGGCACTTTCTCATGTCAGAATGCATGCTGAACTTGACCAGGAAACATGGCTAAAGGATGCTGTGCTTGTTGTCTTTCCAGATACTAGAGATTGCTCTCCATCTATGGTGAGACTCATGAATCTTGGATTATAAACAAATATTAACAGCTGTTTTTAGCATGAGTTATTAATTACAAAAGCTTGTTTCAACAGGTCAAGTTTTTTGGCAGTGAAAAGAGAACTCCAGGAAGCAAGAGAACCAAAGCATCTCCACAAGCCAATCCTACTCTAGACCATAGATCAGTGTCTGAAATTGCATTGAAACGAATGGATCGTGGGGAGTCTTTTTCAAATATGAACTCCACTCAACTTCTTGGGACTGCTGTTAAACAGTTAGCTCCAACTGATCTGCGAAGCTCATTGTTATCAGGGAAAAATGAAAATGGAGGCAATGGTGGTGAACAATCAGTTCAATTTGGAAGGAATCTTGATGCAGATCATAGTAGAGGTTGGCAAAACTGGTTGGCCCCTAGCAATGTTGTTGGAAAGACAACTTTTGTTGCTGTACTGGGATGCTTTGTGTTTTTTACCTTTAAGCTGTCTGGCTTGAATTTAAGAAGGATAAAGATTGCATCTAAATTGGCATCCAGCAAACCTAGAATGAGCAGCAGTTCCCTTGTTTGCACTACAGATCCCTCTCTTGATCGCAATGTAGAGCCTGCTTATATTAGGGAGAGTAGCATTGCTGGCAGGATGAAAAAGTTGTTGGCAAAGGTTAAAATGCAGCTCCAGAAAGAGTCAGATCCTAGAAAACTGAAGAGCTCAGAGATTGCTGCTAATTTGTCATCATACATGACCACATTATCTAGGAAGGAGATGCCTACTGAAGAAGCCGAAGCACTTGTTAAGCAATGGCAAGCAATTAAAGCTGAAGCTCTGGGGCCAAGCCACCAAGTCCATAGCCTCTCTGAAGTCCTTGATGAGTCGATGCTGGCTCAGGTAAAATATATGGATCGCTATAACACCATTTGACATTGAGTTATCCATCTCATAATTTAGAGAAGTTGAATAAACAGCTTTAAGAAACAACTTTGGTTGGTTGTCCAATGTTGATAAGCTATCAATCCTGTAACATTATTTTGTTTAGACATAAAAAAGTAACTAGATCTCCTGCAGTTGTAACAGTCTGATTTGACAGGTTATCAAATATGGCAGTCAAGACATGGCAGAATGCTATTTTGTGGGCATATTGCTTGCTGGTGGTCCGAACTAAAAATTTTAAATCTTGAAAATATATAGTTTCATCAACTTGCTAGAAATTTCATAAATGAAATGATCTATGTTGAGTTCCTGCAAATTTTGAATTAGTGTTATTGGCATGCAAGTCCTAATGCTTTACATTATTTACAAAAATTCAAACCTTGATGCAGCCCCACCTTTGATGGGCGCATTGTGGAGGAAAATATTGGCACACTATGATTGTTGCTCCCTACAAATTTCTTTTCCTGAAAGCTGTTATCAAGTCATTGACTTTGTTTTGGGTTTCTGATTCACAGTGGCAAGCTTTGGCCAATGCAGCAAAATCCAGACCTTGTTATTGGAGATTTGTTTTGCTGCAATTGTCTGTGCTGCAAGCTGACATTTTATCAGATGGATATGGTGTGGAAATGGCAGAAATTGATGCCCTCCTTGAGGAAGCGGCTGAGCTTGTGGATGAATCTCAGCAAAAGAACCCGAATTATTATAGGTAAGGATATATTGCGCTTTTTTCTTTTCCGAATCAAGTCCAATTTTGGTACATTAATCTGCACAATAGGTGTACTAAACTGTATGATGTGTGGGTTATTTACATGTAATCATGAACATTTCGGCCAATCTTGTGCATGTATTAGATTAGTTTAGTTGCAACTCTAGATTCTGAGACTGAGGGTGCAACAATTTGCATGTCTTTGGTAGTGTTCCTAAATAATTTCTCATTCCTTCTTGAATAGGCTGACTGAATAATTTGTTATAATAAACTTCTTTTTTGAAATAAAATTTGGTGATTAATATTATTCTATCAGACTTGATTTTTCTATTCTAAACTTGTAATTGGCTGAATGCAGCATCTATAAAATCCATTATGTTCTTAAAAGGCAAGAAGATGGATCATGGAAGTTCTGCGAAGGTGATATTAAGACGCCATTATGATGAATCCAGCCCAATTGTGGAAAGCACAAGTCAACAATGGTTACTAAATGTCCTACTAACATGTTTTTTCCATCTTCAATTTTCATATTGTAAATTGATAGGTTGACAATGATTGTTTACATCTAGTCCTGTGGTAGATCAAATAGCTAGGGGATTTCCATTTACTGCAAAAGGGTGGTTGTAAACTTGTAATGGATGCTTACCGAGGAAATTAATATTCTTTCTGGTCCATTTTTATATCAAAATTTGGTTTGATGAAATTTGGATAAGGTAAATGATTACAGGAGATTGGTGTGGAAAAGTACCTGAACTTACTCAGATGAATTTTAAAAATTTCAAGTATGAATATGCGATGTAGGAAGGGAGAGCAATACTGACAAAAAGAATGCTCAATCATTTAAACAAGACTTCAGGTACTTTGGATTGAAGAAATTACTTGTTTGTGAAATATATTTTTGCAGGAAAATATTTTCTGACCGACTCATTTTCTGTTGTTTGGGGGTAATATTGAAAATTATTTTATAATATTTGGACAACATTTGGAAATTATTTACTTTCATTTAACAAGTATTGCACTTGCAAAAAAAAAAAAAAAAAATTCAATAAATAATATAATAAATGAGAACTCAAAATTTAAGGTGATTCTATATAAGCCTATTCCACAATAATAATTTCACGAATAAATCAATAAATTAATACAATGTTGATCAAACACTTGACCCTTTAGCTCAATTACACCCACAAGTGTTTACTATCAAAATAACACACTTACCAGATCACTTCTCCTATACAAAGGCACTATATCCATACATTTTATGGCACATCAGTCTCAACTACACCATCTTAGCTTAGCACTGAGTCTCTGCTACTTTACTTTTCATAGCTCTCCAAGTTCCATGTCTTCAAGTTTCTCTGTGAGCTCGAATCCGAAGTTGGAGAAAAAGGCTTCAAAATCATCCATTGTTTCATGAAAAAGATGAAAGTTAGTCAAGGATGGGAACCATGAAGTATTAGAAATGCAAATTTGACTAACTAGAATATCGGCCAGGAGAGGATCAGCCTCAAGATTGGCTGGCTTAGAAGTAATCTCACATGTATGATCCATTTCATCAGGAATATGAGTTGAAGTCTCTTCCTCAGCTATGGAATGTGTTGTTTCTTTGCTTGGTGTTTGGGTCGAGGCGGAAGATTTTTATGCTGAAGTGGTTGGCTTCGTCACAAGAGGTTGAAGCTTGGTCGGTTCAGCCACTTTTATCTTCAATTTCGAGACCAAGGGAGAGATGGTTCTTGAGGAAGACTTTGAGCCAACTTGTTAAAAGATAATTAAATATTACAACCTACCAAAAGCAAAACGAGACAAGTGTTGGTTAGAAAACTTACCCTTGAGGTCTTAGGATTTTTGGCGGGTGGATGTTCGGCTTCATTCATGTCCTGAAGCTCACCAGGTTGATTGGGGATCTTCTTTGGAATGTCTTCTGCAAAAGTACAAATGGAAACATATTAGCCGATAAAGGAAAGTTATATCTTTGGACTACTAATTATGTATACCTCCTCGAACGAGATGATCTTTGTCTATGAGTTTGGAACAATAACGGTCTTCGACATACTCAAGCCAAACTTCTAAGTACGAACAAGCCTATGTGGCTCGGTTGCACCTTTTTCTCTCAACTCGGCTGAGCACAACCAACTATGTTGAATGGAGCTGTAGGAAGCTTCGACCTTTTTTACGAGGAACTTTCATCCAACCAGGATGTACTGTTTTTAGATTGGCCAATTTCTTGATCTTGTTTGCAGTTGCTTCTCTACTAACAAAAAGTTTTCTATTGGTTTCATATTTTATATTGACTTGGGCTTCCTTCATTTTCCGGAGCATCTTGTTCAGTATAAGGTAGTTGTATTTAAAACCATAAAATTTTTCAAAGGCTAAGATTTTTTTAATATGCGTACCTTTGGATTTCGAAGTCAACCCCTGCACATGAAGAGAAGAAGACGTGTCTGTCACGATCCGTCTTTGAGCCATGACTGTCCTAGGACATAAGGAGACATAAGATCACCTAAACTTGTAGAACCCTTATAATAATTGTTGACTTTCATATTATTACCAAGTTATCATTACTCCAGAATCGAAACTATAATTACCCTTCAATAATATCCAATACCTCTTTAAACATTTGTGAACAATCAATAATCTACTTAATATTATTTACATGTTTTTCCTTTTGAACTCCATTTTCCATTTATTTTTGCGCAGTTCATCATAACTTAATTATGTGCTTGGACTGTAGTAACTTATATCATACCATACATCATGTATACGATATTCTAATTATATCATTATTACAAACTTTTAAAATTCATGGAGCTCTAGAGTGAAACTTCTGAATATACATCCATACCATATAATCAAAAATAGCAGAACAATTTCCAAGTGAAGGCATAGAACTTGGAATTTACCTTTGCTGATCTATCAACTAGTCCTGAAAGAAAAGAAAATAAAACAGGCAACAATTATGGAATGAGACAAAACTCAGTGAGTACATAATACAGAATGAACAATATTGAACAAATAATAATAGTTCCTTTTAAACAACAACGATGTTAATCAAAATTGTTCTTATGGAACAATTTTCATATTTATAGCAGATAATATAACGTTTAGCAGAAATTAATCTCTTTCTTAGAAACGGTATGTTTCCCCCATAATTAAACGAGTGGTAGCTTACGCCTTGCTCACTCTCACACGCCTAGTCATACGTATAACTGATCGGGTCATACGTACTAGGGTCATTAAACCTTTCTCAGCTAAAGTTCGGATAATCTTACCCTATCCGCAGGTTCCATTACCATTGTGCACAAGGTCCGATGTATTGCCCCACATCAGAGGGGTATTCTGCTTATCATGTAATCATTATAATAATATATCATTTATATCCATGAATTGATTCAATGGATAATATATCAATAATAATATAATTTCCATCATTGGTCATATTAAAAAGACTAAAACAATATAGGTTCATTTGACCAAATGTCATAAAGAATAAATTTCTCAATTTGGTTCAATAATCAATAAACAAATAATGTTTGCCAAAGAAATTGCAATGCATTTCAAACAAGAATTGATTGAACATAAAAGCTCATATTTAAGGCACAAAAATAAATAATACTATTTGTACTCACCTCGAAATTCCTTAGCTCCTAATAGTATTAAACGCTGACTAAAAATGAGATTCCTCGGTATATCGGATAATACATTTTCCTTTTGATTCTACAACACATTACACAAATTGATTATTAACTTCTACCCCTTTAACCTTATTAACCATACTTTACTTTTCCCTTTTTTTAACCATAAACAAACATCACACATATTTATGTTACAAAAACATTAACTATTAAATCAAACATTTCATATTCTAACCAACTAATCAAATCAAGGAATTTAATTCCTTTCCCTTTCAATTCCTTAATTAAATTTTATATTCTACACATGAATCAAAACAAATATATTTTCTATTAATTCATGACATTAATTCACACCTTAAAAATAAAAATCCCTAAATAGATCAATTCCATCAATTCGGGGAAAATCATTTTCATTCAACCAAATTCCAAATTGATCTTGAAATTACTAAACTATCTCATAAACAAATTTAATTAACCAATCAATTTTAATGAATTTATGCTAAATCTCAAAATCTCCAATTTACTCCATAAATCCTAGAATTTGGGGAAAAATATTAATTTCATAATCAAACTTTAAATTGAACATAAATTCATCAAATTAACATTCCAATAATTCATATTCACCATTTAATTGAAATCAAATCACTTTGATTCTCACTAATTCATATTTTTCCATAATAGGGTGATTTGGAAAAAATCTATAATTTCATATCCAAATCTTAAATTGATCCTTGAATCATGAAATTAACATAATATTAATCATATAGCATCAATCAAACATCAAAAATATTCATCAAATCATATACTTCCCTCTTATAACATCAATTATGCCTCTAAAACTTCAAATTTTGCATTAAATCACCATAATTCAATTTGACACTTCCAATCCATTTTTTTACACCCTAAATGATCTTAGATATCATTAAAATTAATTTAGAACACTTCCCCCCATAAATCTTGAATAGGCCGAACCATATTGGAAAAATTTGCCAAAATAAGTTTCATGCCTTTCATGCTTATTTTCACATTTTAATAAGTCCCCCTTGATTTCCCTTATTATCACCAAACCATAGAAATGGAAAGAAAAAGAAATAACTACTATCAAACTCTAAATCCATACTAGTAACAATGAAAAGAATCATTAAGCACTAACTTTTACCTTATGAATTTTTAGTTTGCTCTCCTTGGAACAAGAACAAGTTAAAAGGTTTATTGTTTGAGAGAATTTTTGTTTTCTTTCTTCTTTTTGGATGGCACGGCATAAGTGAGGGAAATGGACAAAAATTTTACTTATATTTTATTAACTTGAATGGTGGTGATTTTAACTTTGAAAATCAAATGGCTATGATTGAATCAACATAAATGGTCTTTGATTTAATTAAGACCAATGGTCTTGATCTTCCTTAGGTGTTATGATGACTAAGCATAGGTGATAATGATATGAATAAAGCAAAATGAACTTGGTCTTCATTGAAGAGAAAATGAAGAAGTCAATTGGTTCAAATAATTGACTTTTAGTCAACTTTGGTAATTTGGAAGATGAAACTTATCAACTCTAACTTTTCCACCATCTTATTTCTAATTATCATTTCTAAACTTAATAAAAAACTAAATTCTATAAATTTTGAGCATTAGTGGGCCGGCCATAACATAGATTGAGCTTTGAAATCTAAAAGCCCAATTATAAGCCCACCCGAGCCATTTCCTGATCGTAAAATTTTCCGTAACTTTCTTTCATTTTTTTTTTCACTAGCATATTAATTCTCACTTTCTCATATCATCATATACCCTATAACAATTAATACATTACTCTTTTCAATTTAATTAAACCCATAAAAATACATACACTTATTAAAAACAGTCAACAATGCATTTAACATTCAAAACATGCAAAGGTCTCATATATTCCCATTATCAATTCTATAATGTACTATCTATAGAATTTATATTATATATCATTTTCATAACCCTAATGGGCTATGGGAACCTCGGGTATTACAGTGTCAAATTGCACTTTGAACTATTAAAGGAGTGGTAAAATCTTGAATTCTCATACTGCATCCTCTTCTTAATAAAAATCAGCCCACCATGAGGTATAGAGCTTGGAACAATCGAGGGAAACATCAAGATCAACCATCTCAAGCTCGCCCTTTTGGAGTTCAACAATTTCATTTATTTCTTTAATGTAGTGACGAAGTTAGAAATTTTTTTAAGGGGGTCAAATTTCTTATATCATAATTTATATCAAAGTAATGTATATAATTAAGTAAATTTCTATATATTTAAGGAAAATTTTCACCAAAAATAAGGGTGGCCAAATACAAAATATGACAAAAATTTAATAATTTTACACTAAAAAAATTTGGCATTTTGGAGGTGAGGAGGCCATGGCCCCTCATGGACACAAGAGGTTGAAGCTTGGTCGATTCAACCACTTTTGTCTTCAATTTCGAGACCGAGGGAGAGATGGTCCTTGGGGAAGACTTTGAGCCAGCTTGTTAAAAGATAATTAAATATTACAACCTACAAAAAGCAAAGCAAGACAAGTGTTGGTTAGAAAACTTACCCTTGAGGTCTTAGGATTTTTGGCGGGTGGATGTTCGGCTTCATTCATGTCCTGAAGCTCACCAGGTTGATCGAGGATCTCCTTTGGAATGGCTTCTGCAAAAGTACAAATGGAAACATATTAGCCGATAAAGGAAAGTTATATCTTTGGACCACTAATTATGTATACCTCCTCAAACGAGATGATCTTTGTCTATGAGTTTGGAACAATAACAGTCTTCGACATACTCAGGCCAAACTTCTAAGTATGAACAAGCCTATGTGTCTCGGTTGCACCTTTTTCTCTCAACTCGGCTAAGCACAACCAACTATGTTGAAAGGAGTTGTAGGAAGCTTCAACCTTTTTTACGAGGAACTTTCATCCAACCAGGACGTACTGTTTTTAGATTGGCCTATTTCTTGATCTTGTTTGCAGTTGCTTCTCTACAAACAAACAGTTTTCTATTGGTTTCATATTTTATATTGACTTAGGCTTCCTTCATTTTCCGGAGCATCTTGTTCAGTACAAGTTAATTGTGTTTATGGTTAAAACCATAAAATTTTTAAAGGCTAAAATCTTTTTAATATGCGTACCTTTGGATTTTGAAGTCAACCCCTGCACAGGACCAGAAGAAGACGTGTCAAATTGCACTTTGCACTATTAAAGGAGTGGTAAAATCTTGAATTCCCATATTGCATCCTCTTAATAAAAATCAACCCACCATGAGGTGTAGAGCTTGGAGCAATCGAGGGAAACATCAAGATCAACCATCTCAAGTTTGGCCTTTTGGAGTTCAATAATTTCATTTATTTCTTGAATACAGTGACGAAGTTAGAAATTTTTTTTAAGGGGATCAAATTTCTTATATCATAATTTATATCAAAGTAATGTATATAATTAAGTAAATTTCTATATATTTAAGAAAAATTTTCACCAAAAATAAGAGTGGCCAAATACAAAATATGACAAAAATTTAATAATTTTACACTAAAAAAATTTGGCATTTTTGAGGTGAGGAGGCCATGGGCCTCTCCTAGAACAAGCTCGGGAAATAGGCCAAGAGTCAAAAGTGAAGCATCCACAAAGGACCATTAAGAGAGCTGAACAAGTTAGGTGTTGGGTCTCCATTTAAAAAGATATGAATGCTTCTATAAAGATGGGAAAGAATGTAAGGACCGAGGGCTAACCTTCAGTTAGAAGCAAGAACAACAACCCCTTTGAGGTGTTCTTTAGTGACCTTGACCGATGATATGCAAAATATGAATTTGTACAGCCAATATAAATAGGAAAGTTATGTGTTCTTAGGCCGAGGGTTTGGAGTTGATGGCTCGGTTTAAAGTAATAAATTGTGGTAGTTACAATCATTTTTAACAAATGAGATGGTTAGATCGTCCAAATCAATGTTAAGATTAGCATATATACTTTCTCCTAATAATGGGATGTTGAATAAGGCTACTAAATCTAAGAGATTAATGGACATAGTGCCAAACTTAAATGTAAAAACATTGTTGTTGGACAACCAAAATAACAATGTTGTGTATAGGAGGTTCTTGAAGAAAGGAATCCTAAAAAGGGAGAATTCAAGTAGTTCAAAAGTCTCTAATGATATCTATTAATTGGAGACATATGGTTTCAGTCTCTCATACCAAGCAGAGTAGTCATTAAAGACAGTCGGCCAATGCTTAGGAATTTAGCTTTGTCCATGAATGAAGTAAATTTTTAGAGTTGAATCAAGCAAGCAAACTCTTAGAGAAAAAAAAAACTTTCAAAAGGAGTGTTTTGGGCTGTTAGGATCTGCCCTAAGATAAATTGGGAATCATAGTGCTTGATGAGTACCTTATCGGTGATCGTATTAGTAGAGTCGACCAAGGTATTGAAAAGTATCCTGAGGAGTGACTGAACCAGTTACTTGTTTACCCTTATCATTTATAAAAAATAAAAAATAAAAGTTGAACCTCTAAACAAGATAAAAAAAAAAAAATCAAGAAACAGACGAAGATTAAATGAACTTACTTTGCAAATTTGATGAATTCCAAGAACAAGCTTGAAGATCTTAGAGAGAAAGCCGCCGAAGAGAGTTTTGGAAATATCAAAGATGTAAAAGTGAAAAATGAATTTAGATTTCCAAACTTATAAACCTTCGATGAGATATGAAGAGACGTGACCTTTCAGTTTTGGTGGGAATTTAGAAATTTATTAAAGTTAGAAACTGAATGAATGATCGACTAAAAGGATGCAACTATTCCTTTTTCTAAAATAAGGACATTATTAACGTCGGCTCAAATTTGGACCTGGCCCAATTTCACTTATTGGGCCATGTGGAAGCAAATTGCCAGGATACTTTTGGGCTCAATTGTATAAAGTGAGTCTAGCTCGTGTAAATACTGTACTAAATAGGAATTAGAATGTATATGATTTGTAGTATTATGTAATTACGAATATACCCTTTTACAAACCTTTATGATTAGTCTTATAAAATCATTGTAAACTTATAATTCATTCAAACAATACAAAACCAAATTTTGCTCTTAGATTGTATGATCACCATTTACTTAGAAATTAGGATTGAGGGTGGTGCACCTATATATATATATTCACCTTTTGATTGACAGTTCCGGTAGCCTATATATTAGACACCCAAACTCTAACGATGACATAACTAAATTAGAAGACCTATTTAAAACAATCAAAAGATATTAATTCTAATAAATATGAATTAGGATTTTTAAGGTTAACAAAAACAAAAATAAAAAATTTCAAACACTAACACTATGCATGGCAACGTGGAGGGAAGGGGTAGGGAGAGGAGAGGGAGAAAATTTCAATTTATTTTATTTAGCAAATTAAAATTTGATTAATAAGGGGAATGAAGGATTTCAATTTATTTTATTTGGCAAATTAAAATTTAATTAATAAGGGGAATGAATGGGAAATAGTGTTATTTTATTTGGATGGAAGGAAATGGATAAGAATTATAATTGTAAAAAGATAAAAGTGTAAAAAATAAATAAAAAAGAGAACATGTGAGTTTTCATTTATTAAGGGTAAAAAAAACAAAATATATATAATATAAACTCTCTCTAGGAGTTGAAATTTTTTATACCCCAATTTTGGGTGTAACTAATTTCAATTCATATGGGAATGAAGTTGAATTAACTCCCTCCCTTTCCTTCTCTTTATTATATAAAAATTAGAGCCAAACAAAATAGTTATCAATTTTCCTTCCATTCTTTTCTCTTCCCCTTCATTTCAACTCCATCAGTGCATAGTGTTATGATATATTTTTCTTTTCAGGAGAGACTAGTAATACAATTAATTCAAACACTAATGATATATATATTTTTTTTCAGGAGAGACCAATAATATAATTAACTTTGTATAATTCCATGTAAGCTACAATATTGGCACCAATGTTTTCAAATCCGGCCCGATTTTAAAATTAATAAAGACAGATGGTCACGGATCAGAGGTTCAATCGAGGTCGAACTGAAATTTTAAATAATATCATATATTTATTATTTATATGTTAAAAAAATAATATACATATAATTAAAATTAATAAACGTTACTAGAGTAATAAATGAACATTACTTAAAAGAAATTATGTTATTTAAAAGAAATTATGGTAAATTAACTCATTAAGTGACCATTTTGAGACTCAAATTAGGATGGGTTCTACTACTCGGTAGTGGGAGGTATACTCGGATTTGTGTTTTCCTACGTAAGAAATATGAATTTGAAATTCAAAATAAACTCTATATTAAGGAAAATGAAGGAGAAAAGTGAGTTATTCCATATTGAAAAAATGCAAAGTTGGAATGAGATATATATTCAAAGACTCTACCTTTCAAAGCTAAGAAAGTAGCCAAGAAGGTTCTCTTTCGCACGAATGTCGGATCGAAATATGCTGGTAATTTTTTTAAATTTAGTCAAATCATAGAATTTTTAAATTTATTTAGTCCAATTTTTTTTAATCCAATAAAAAAAATTTAAAAAAGGAAAAAAATTCATGCCCGAAAAATCCCATTCGGGCCAACCGGGTTGCCGGATTTTCCCTGATTTTCGCCTTGGCCGGGTTTAAAGTCAGAACTGAATCAATCTGGCCTTCGATTCCTAATTTTTCCGATCAGATCGGCCGGATCGATCCGATTCTAACAACCATAATTGGCACACAATGAATTTTTAGTTGATAAAAAAAAAAGTTGGGATAATTTTTTTTTTTTCATTTTTCTAAAATTACTAAGTATTTAAGTATTACGAACACAACGAGTAAAAAAAGAAGAAAAGATATATAAGAAAGGAAGTGTGACAAGAGTTAAAAAGGCCGTATGAGGCAAAACATAGCATAGGCCGTTTTGGGCTCTTTTTGAGTCCGTATTGGATTTGACTCGACTGCTAAGTGCCAATCACCTCTCTCGTATATTCATATAATCCCCAACTCGATACTTATTCAATTTTCTCTTCTATTCTCTTCCAATTTGTGTGTTGAAAGGTATTCATCTTCTTCTCCAGTGGCCAAAATTCATCTGTCTTGAGTTATGGAAAATCTTCATCTATAACCCCAATTAATCTCATTTCTCATTTCTCATTTCTCAAACAAAACCCATCAAAACCCATCTTTTCATTTCCACAAACTAGTACAAAAAATGGTAGGCAAAACAGAACCCACCACCATCAATGGTTCTGCAAAATCTGGATCTTCTCACACTCTCAATAATTTTAAGTCAGATCTGTTTAACACATACTCTCTCAAGTCTCTCAAGCTCAAAACTAAGCAGCAGGAGCTCTTGATCAGAGTCTCAATTCTCTGTCTCGTTTACGTTTTAGCTTTCATTACTCGTTTGTTTAGTGTTCTTCGTTATGAGTCTATGATTCATGAATTCGATCCATACTTCAATTATCGTACCACTCTTTTCCTTACCCAAAAAGGGTTTTATGAATTCTGGAATTGGTTCGATTCTGAGAGTTGGTACCCTCTTGGTCGTATCATCGGTGGCACTCTTTACCCTGGTCTTATGGTTACCGCTGCTCTTATTTACTGGACTCTTCGAATTCTTCGCTTTGCGGTCCATATCCGCGAGGTCTGTGTCTTGACTGCTCCTTTCTTTGCATCTAACACTACCCTTGTTGCCTATTTCTTTGGTAAAGAGATTTGGGACTCTGGTGCTGGCCTTGTTGCTGCTGCTTTGATTGCTATATGCCCTGGATATATTTCTCGATCGGTTGCTGGTTCTTATGATAATGAAGGGGTTGCTATTTTTGCTCTCTTGTTGACATTCTATTTGTTTGTTAAGGCTGTCAATACAGGCTCTCTTGCTTGGGCATTGGCTTCTGCTTTTGGGTATTTTTATATGGTTTCTGCGTGGGGAGGTTATGTGTTTATCATCAATTTGATCCCTCTTTATGTCTTAGTGCTGTTGATTACTGGAAGGTACTCGCTTAGGTTGTATGTTGCATATAATTGTATGTATGTGTTGGGAATGTTACTTGCTATGCAGATTCGGTTTGTGGGTTTCCAGCATGTCCAGTCTGGAGAGCATATGGCTGCAATGGGCGTGTTCTTCTTGATGCAGGTTCTTACATTTCATTTCACTTATACTGAACTTTTCACATACAGAATTAGGAACTGACACCAATCCATAACTTATTGATACTCTTGTTATTTTTTTAAAAAAAATTTTCTTGGTAATTGATGCTTGTTTAATGCTTCAATCACTTATGGATTGCTTTTGATTCCACCATGTCATTAAACTACTATTTGATCACTGTCAAGAATTGAATTTGTTTTGTATTTCTATTTCCTTCAGTCAGCCGTAAGAGAAAGTTATACTCATACTAAACTGACCTATTTGTACAGGTATTTTATTTCTTAGATTGGGTTAAGCACTTGCTAAATGATGCAAAACTATTTCAAACCTTTTTGAGGATCACAGTGACCTTCACAGTTGGTGTTGGTGCTATTGCTCTAGGAGTTGGCACAGCATCTGGTTACATTTCTCCATGGACAGGCCGATTTTATTCTCTGCTGGACCCTACATATGCTAAGGATCACATCCCCATCATTGCATCTGTCTCTGAGCATCAGCCAACAGCCTGGTCATCTTTCATGTTTGATTTTCATATTCTGCTTTTCCTTTTCCCTGCTGGTCTTTATTTCTGCTTCAAGCGGCTATCAGATGCTACAATATTTATAGTGATGTATGGTCTCACTAGCATGTATTTTGCGGGTGTAATGGTTCGGTTGATTCTTGTGGCTACACCTGCTGTGTGCCTTATTAGTGCTATTGCTGTTTCTGCCACAATAAAGAATTTGACATTATTGCTGAGGGCAAAGAACAAGGTTGCCCAATCTGGTTCCACTAAAGGAACTAGCAGTGCAAAGGCTTCTTCTAAGGTGAGGTCTATACATACAACTTGGTTTAAATTATTCTCTCTCCCTTGATTTATTGCTGTGAATTACTTCATATAAGCATGTTGTTATTGTATAATGTTAATACTGAAGCATATGTGATCCCTTTGCCTTTGGTCTCAGAAAGTACTTCCAAGTTCCTAACCTGTACAATACATTACCAAAACAAGACTGCAGTTAATGGAACTATTCTTGTTTATGTTCAATTAGAGACTGGTTAATAAGCTGATGTTTCAGCTTCTTAAACCAATTTAAATAGGGTAGAAAATCTTGTAGGAGTATCGTGCACTAGCAGCACTCCTGTATCCCACCTCACCAAAGAGTATGTGCACACACAAACACATCAACCCTCTCTTGAAAAAGGTAAGTACAGCAATTTGAACATAACTGTTTCTGTGGTATTCGTTCAGCATTGCTAGTAGTGAACAATTGTTGAGGTTTTTACAAATTGCTAGTTGTTGCAGATGGGAGAAACAGTGTTTCTTGTTTATTAAATTCTTGGAGAAAGGTTGCTTTTACTTTATGTTGGTGGATCTTGTAAAATGTGGGCTAACTCATGTTTAATGCACAAGCAGGCTTTGCTTGATCAATCTCAGCCTTTTCAAAGAAATGGTGCTATTACATTGCTTCTTGGTGCATTTTACTTACTCAGTAAGTATGCTACGCACTGTACATGGGTGACTTCAGAGGCATACTCATCTCCCTCAATTGTCTTGGCGGCAAGGGGTGCCCATGGCAACAGGGTTATCTTTGATGATTACCGTGAAGCATACTTTTGGCTACGGCAAAACACACCTCCAGATGCTAAGGTGATGTCATGGTGGGATTATGGGTATCAAATTACTGCCATGGGAAACAGAACTGTTATTGTTGACAATAATACCTGGAACAATACACACATTGCTACTGTTGGACGTGCAATGTCATCTTATGAGGATGAAGCATATGAGATAATGAGATCACTTGATGTGGATTATGTATTAGTTGTCTTTGGTGGTGTTACAGGTTATTCTTCTGATGATATCAACAAGTAAGGCTCTAACAATCATATTTTAAAAGTTTTTAATGTCACTTGAATCAGTTTAGCATCCTTTCTATTATTTTCCGCACTTTATTTTTTAAACTGTTTAATAAAAATGCAAAAGTAAAACCTTTCTGTCTTTGACAAATCCAAGTGAATTCTATTTGACTGGTCATTGAAGTTAATCCATTCTGGTCTGTAGCAAATGTGAGCACTGTGTTATGAGCATCTTT
Source organism: Vernicia montana (assembly GCA_949750685.1). NCBI lineage: Eukaryota > Viridiplantae > Streptophyta > Magnoliopsida > Malpighiales > Euphorbiaceae > Vernicia > Vernicia montana. The sequence goes on along the minus strand of CATKHJ010795468.1, from coordinate 20,383 downwards.
GGCAAAAATCTTGCTAAACTGGCATTAGGTTCATGGATAATGTGTTTTTATTCTGTCCTAATGCAATTCTCTTGTGCTAGGTTTTTGTGGATGGTAAGAATTGGAGGTGGAGTATTCCCTGTAATTAAGGAACCTGATTATCTTGTCAATGGTGAGTATCGTGTTGACAAAGGCGCAGCTCCAAAGATGTTGAATTGTCTCATGTAAGTTACTGTTTCTCTGTCATTTTTCATTTTATATAACTTTATTAGAAAGATCTGATTTCTTTCCCTCTTTTTCTTAATATAAGCAAAGTGAAATATGGGTCATTTAGGGGTGTGCAATCGGTCGGGTCAGTTTGGTTCAAAACCGAACCAAACCGAACCGAAATGTTCACAATAGGATGCCATATGAATTAATTCATGAAATAAATTATTATGGTACAAGGTATTGTTCTTTTGAATATTGGTACTTGAACAAGAACAAAGAAAATGTGAGAAAACTATGAAACTTTTACCACATTGGCCATAGAATTATATAAAATGGGTGGCTTTCTTTTACATAAAGGTGGATAAAAGTCATGTGATTCAAAATATTATTTCATATTATTCTAATATAAAATATTGCAATAAAATATTAAAAATAATATCTTTATTTTATATATAGGTTTGATTAGAGTATTGAACTTGGTGCTTTTAATTAAACAAGCTTGAACGATAAAGTCAAAGCTCAACTTCAGTTTGGTTCAGGCTTTGAGTTCGCTTAAAATTAAACAAACGAAGTTAGAAGATGAACAAAAAAAATATCATGCATAGAAGTAGAAAATTTTATGTGAAGAAGGAAAAGGAGAAGATAAAGTACTTCAGTACTTGGAAATATTTGCCATTTGCCTTAGGAGCACTCGTGTTTATACATGAGATTTTTTTGTAGGTATAGCTAGATTAGGATAGTTGAAATTTTTTTATAGTTATGGTTAGATTAAGATAGTTCAAAAGTTCACTTTTAATATTAGGTTTTAATGAGGAATCTTAGGAAAGTTTGAAGTACCCCTTTTGCATTAGGTTTCCATAAGGAATGGTCAATTTTTAAAAATTTTGGACCCATAAATTAGTTAAAAAAAATAAATTTCAGGCGTTCCTAACCCAAAGGCTGCGCTTGGCCAGATTGCCCCTTGCCTGGGTATAAGTCCAGGCAAGGCACCTTTGCATGGTTGCACCGTGCGCCTTTAACAACATTTTGTTACAGGCAAGTTGGTTAAGTAAAATAATGGGTATTGGTTTGAGGTTTGCATGTTACCTTAACATTCCATTTCCAATTTTTATTTTTTGTTCTTTTTGTGTTGTAGTTTGTAGTGCCACTTTGCTCTTTAGTGGATGTAGTGCCACTTTGCTCTTTAGTGGATGTAGTGCTACTTTACTCTTTAGCGGATATTATAGTACAACGTTTTTCTCAGTTGAACAAATTGTCTTTTGTTTCTAAAACACAAGTTGCCACAAAATATTTTACTCCTTATATTTATCCTGTCTTCTTCACTTTTCTTGTCTTTCTCCTTTTTCTTTATATCTATTTGTTTCTCTCATTGTATTCTTTTCAGAGGCTGATTTTTTCCCCCTATTTCTGTTTCTCTTATAGATGTGGGTCTGTGTATGTGTGTAGAGCAGCTTATGATTAATTCTTTTTTTATAATTTTTATTCTTTCTTTTTCTGCTTGAAGCTCTTTTCTAGTTTTGGGTTACTGACGCCAAATTATTAGATGTTTTCTATGGTCCATGTGTTGATGGAGAGAGATGTTGCTGACTGTGGGTGGTTGTGCAGTTTGCTTTGGATTCAGTTAATTGGCAATTAACCAACCAGTAAATTGGTTAACCAGAACTTTGGCTACCCAATTTTGATGGTTTTGTTTTAGATCAATAATTGGGTCTGAGAAGACAAGAAGAAACAAGTTGAGAAGAGAATCCGAGTGGGGACTTGAAATATTGGGTCTCCTACATGCAAGTTGACAGAACTTTCGACACCATGGAGAGGAGAAAAGTTACTGTGGCTTGCATCCAAGAGACCAAATGGGTAGGAGAAAAAGTAAAGAAGTGGGTAATACATGTTACAAATTGTGCTATACAGGGAAGGAGAGGAACAAGAATGGAGTGGATATCATTCTACATAGGACACTAAAAGATGCAGTGGTAGCAATGAGAAGAGTAGGGGATATGATTATCCTTGTTAAGCTAGTTGTTGAAGGAGAAGTGATGAATGTAGTTAGTGTTTATGCTCCACAAATTGGATTAGATAGTGAGAGCAAGCAAAAGTTTTGGGAGGATATGGATGTCTTTATGCAAAGCATACCAAATGAAGAGAATATTTTCATCGGTGGAGACCTAAATGGACATGTAGGATGTGATCAGCAAGGTTATGAGAAGGTGCATGGAGGTTTTGGCTATGGTATGAGAAATGGGGAGGGGACAAGCATTATTGATTTTGCTATGGCTTATGACCTAATCCTAGCAAATACCCACTTTATAAAAAGGAAATCTCATCTAGTGACTTTTAAAAGTGGGCAAAATAGAAGCCAAATTGACTTACTTCTCACAAGAAAGATAAATCGAGCCCAATGCAAGGATTGCAAAGTGATGTTTAAGAATGAACTCCTCAAGTCGTAAGCATGGAAGGCGGACAAGGAGGCCAATGCTATGTGGATAGACATGACTTCAAAGACAAAGGGAAATGGCTAGAAAAATCATGGGAGAGTCTAAAGGACATGGCCCACCCTCAAAGGAGAGGTGGTGATGGAGTGAGGAAGTACGAAAGGCAGTGAAGAGTAAAAGGGAATGGTACAAGAGACTATCAAAATGTGATAATGGGGAGGATTATGAGCAATATAGGAAAGCAAAAAAAGAGGGAAAAAAGGTCGTGAGCCAAGCAAGAGCAAGGCCTTTGAAAAGATGTATGAGAAACTTGAAACGAAGGAAAGTGAAAAGGATATTCTACAAGTTAGTAAGGACAAGAGAAAGAAAATGTCAAGATCTCAATCAGGTAAGGTGTATCAAGGATAAAGAAGGAAAGGTTATGGTGAAAGATGAGGACATTAAAGAAAGGCCAAGGTGTAACATGGTTGACATAGACCACATGACTATAGAGAAGAATGTGACATTCATTAGAAGAATTAGATTTTCGGAGGTCAAGGAGGCTTTGAAGAGGACGAAAGTTGAGAAAGGCTGTGGCCTCGATGGAATACCGATTGAAGTATGGAAGTGTCTGGATGATGTAGGAGTAACTTGGTTAATAAGATTGTTTAACAAAATCCTAAGTTCAAAGAAAATGCCAGATGAATTGAGGAAGAGCATTTTAGTACCCATTTTTAAAAACAAGGTAAGACATTCAGAGTTGTTCAAACTACAGGGGAATTAAGCTCATGTGTCATATTTTGAAGTTGTGGGAAAGAGTTACAGAACATCGCTTACGTGGTGTTACATTTATCTCTGCCAACCAATTCGGGTTCATGCCAAGTCAATCAACCATGGAAGCAATCTTCCTCATTAGAAACTTGATGGAGAAATATAGAGATACGAGGAAAGATTTGCATATGATTTTTATTGACTTGAAGAAGGCTTATGATAGAGTCCCAAGAGAAGTTTTATGGTGGGTGTTAGAACGTAAGGCGATATCGATTAGGTACATACAAGTATTGAAAGACATGTATGAAGGAATGACTACTAGTGTGCGCACAATTGGAGGAGACTCGGGAGACTTTCCTATCTCAGTTGGGTTGCATTAAGGTTCCGCAGTATGCCTTTACCTCTTTGCTTTGGTTATGGATGAATTAACAAAGCATATACAAGAGGAAATTCCTTGGTACATAATGTTTGCAGACGATATTGTGTTGGTAGATGAGACACAGGAGGGAGTTAATAGGAAGCTAGAGTTGTGGAGGAGCACTTTAGAGTCCAAGGGTTTCAGGTTAAGTAGAATCAAGACGGAATATATGCATTGCAAGTTTAGTGAAGGCTGAAATGAGGATAATGAGGGAGTTAGCTTGGATGGAGTGGCATTGCCCCAAAGCACCCATTGTAAACATCTAGGCTCAATCATTCAAGGAGATGGAGGTTGTGAGGAGGATCTTAGCCACGGGATATAAGCTGGGTGGTTGAAATGAAGGCTTGCCACGGGAGTTCTGTGACAGCAAGATTTCCAATAAATTGAAAGGAAAATTTTGTTGTACAGTTATTTAACTGGCTATGTTATATGATAGTGGGTGTTGGACAATGAAGGGACATGTATCGAAGATGAGTGTTGCCGAGATGAGAATGATAAGATGGATGTGTGGTCATTCTAGAATGGATAAGATACGTAATGAAAGCATTAGATATAAAGTGGAAGTTGCATCGATTGAGGATAAGATGAGAGAATGAAAATTAAGATGATTTGGGCAAGTGAAATGAAGACCTGGGGAGGCTCCGGTTAGGAAGGTTGAGCACATCGTGATAGATGAGAGGAAGAAAGGAAGGGGTAGATCTAAACTAACTTGGAGGAGAATACAGTATGATTTAGAGGCATTACAATTATCAAAAGACGTCATCCAAAATCATTTATAATGGAAACAAAGAATCTATACAGCCGATCCCAATTAATTTTGGGATTAAGGCTAAGTTGAGTTGAGTTGTTTCATATCAATAATTCTTTGAATTGATGCATCTATTTCGTTTGAAAATATTGTTCAAGGTTGAATTACGTGAGACATCTCTCTTAGTTGCTTATTTATAACTGTCCTAAATTTCTCAAGTATATTTCGTTGCTTCTTCCACATTAATATTCTTTTATCTGCATACACATTAGCAAGCACAACAATTTACTGTGATTTCACTCTCTTATATTAGTGCGGCAATAGAAATGGTGTTAAGTAAAACTATACTTCAGGGCCAAAATTTTCGAAAGTTACAATTCCATACTACTGAAAATAAGTATAGTTATTAAGACCAAATATACCCTTATTAGGCTACAAGTTTAGGGGATATATGTAGGGTGATATATAGATTTCAATTTGAGCTGTGCAAAAGGAAGTGAATGGTGCGTGGTTAGTCTGGATGTTACTGAGTTTATTGGTTTTATCATAGAAAAAAAAGGAGGAGAATACGGGAAATGTTAACAATTGGAATACCAGAGGATAGTCAAGGTAAAATAAATATGATATGTATCTTATGCAATTGTAAAATCTTTACTGAGTTGCAGGTCTTATGTAAGTGCAAAATCTTTGGTAGGTTGAAGGTTCATGTCTACAAGAGTGCAATTCGACCCATTACGATGTATGACAACTAATGTTGATTGGTAGAGATACATCCCATGAAATGTAGAAGGATGAAAGGGTGGAAATACTAGGAAAGTACTAGATAGTGAATGGATACCTTCATAAGAAGGTGGAAGTGGCTTGCATTGAGATTTTTTGGCTTTGCCCAATGGGAATCTGTTATACACTGATATATTATGAACAGGAAAAATTTGGCCATTAAGATATCAAAGTTAAGGGTTTTTAGAAATCAAGATAAGAGGGCTTAAAATTAAATTGGCAGATTGGGTTATTTCCTCACACTAGTATTATCTATGACTCACTCTCATCAAAGCATCACACAACTCAAAAACAAAAGCATTAATTGCTGAAGTTTTAATGACTAACTTACAAGTATGGGTGTTCATAGACTTAAAAGTAATCCTAAATATTTACATAGGCTTATATTCCATATGAAATTTGGACATGATTCCTTCTTTATTTGACTCCTATATTGACTAGAATTATAACTCAAACGATTCTTTTATTTAACTCTTATGTGGGAAATTTTGGGAACTAGAATCTAATCATTTATACAAATATTTTTAGCTTAATCTTTAGTTATTCTATTTGTGAAAACAAAAATAAGAAAACATGATTGAGTTTGTAACCATTTCTTTCATGTCAGTCCTGGGGTGTTTGGAGTATTTACTTGGGATTTGTGCATGTAATTTATCCATTCTATTTATTGATAATATAGCGAGGACAATTTCCTTAAAACTAGAGTTAACATCACACGATGTTAGATTTTGTTCTTACCATTGTTGTAAATCAACAAATAATAATTGTGCTTTGAGGCCAAACTTGTTGTTCCATAGTTGACAACATCAACTAACATGCATTTAAACTATACATTAGTCATGTCATGAGCATATGTTGGTGAAACTTTCTAGTATATGTATCTTATTAAGTAATTTTGGTGAACAGGTATAAGCTATCCTACTATCGATTTGGAGAGCTGGTAACGGAATATGGCAAGCCTTCAGGGTAAGTTCATTGTTCACTCTTTGTTTCTTAACTTTTATACACTTGCACATTATTGCATGTATGCATATGCAATCTCTATTGCATGTATTCATATTCATTCTCTATTGCATGTATGCATAGTAATTTGGTGTATTTTGCATATGATAGAAGGTGATGTTAATAATGAAACTGCTACTGTAATTTCCTTCATGAAAGTTTAGGGACCACATACGTTGCATAATAAAACAAAGAGATGCAGTTAATAATTCCATAAAACTGAAAGTAGTGTATAGGTCATTGAGAAGGAAAATTTTACTAGAAAAAGTTGCGAAAATGGAAAAATGCAATGCCATATTGATGTAGAACAATCAATTCAAAGGAGAGGGCTAAATTTTAGATTTCTATGTGAACAGTATCCATGATAACAATGTTATGAATAATGCTACAATTTTAAACTTCAGATTTGTTTTTATTTAAGCTTAAATTTGATTGCAATGGTGAAAAAATTTCTTATGGGGACGATTCAGGTCTGAATTGCATGTGAATTTGTGAGGCAATCCTCAAGTTTCATTCCAAAAAACTTGTAAGCTTTACATTTAGGGTTAGAACTGCATCAGGCCATTCCACAGAGTTCCACAATTTGCAGATTGTGTATGCATAGTAATAATTCCATAATTGAAGATAAAAGCATAACAAGTGCATATATACTATTAAGTAATCTTAAACTTGCAGGTAATTTGGCTGCAAATAAAGACCTAATCTTAAACTAGGGTTTTTGGTTCCTAATGAGACTAATGATTTTGGCTCCTAAAACAAAACTATTGTGCAGTAAAATCCTACTTCATTTCATCTAATATGATCTGATTAAAAGTCTGAAACTTGTGCTCCAACTTCATCATTCGATTTATAATTTGCTATATATATTGTTTATGTAGTTTAGGTCACAAGTTGGGTGTATGGATTGTCATTAAGAGCGATATATGGAACTAAAATATTTCTTTTATCTCAAAGCTGAAGAATACATATATATAAAGATTTGATAACATGTTGAATTAACTATGTAAACCCTAAATAAGCTTGCCTGTCCTTGGATTCCTGCCAAATCAATGCTGGAGCTCTAAAATTGGTTTACCATGTTCTAGATATAGCCTGCGATTCTTAGATTCCAAGCACATGGTGATTTTCCTGGGTATGTTTGGAATGGAAGGTGTTGTATTACAAATACTGCTTGGATTTCCTTTTCTGTATATTGATCGCTTGGGTTTATTATCATTATTATTATTTTTATTGTGCCTTTTCAGTATGCATTTCTGTAATCTTGTAATTTCTTTTGTGGTGGTAGGTATGATCGTGCAAGGGGCGTGGAAATTGGAAATAAGGATATTAAACTTGAATACTTGGAAGAGGCATTCACAACGTCTAATTGGATTGTCCGCATTTACAAGGTTAAGCCTCCTAATAATAGGTGGTAAGATCTATGTGTGTCCTGTGCAGGACACGAAGGAATTATATAGTTACTCTATGGAAGCTTGAATCTTGCAACATAGAGTTGGCCTTAGAAGTAGCAGTGTTTTGCTTAGAGATTGAGCTTGTAACTTTCAAGGCTCTTAAATTTTCTGGACCCCCAGTTTTGGAGTTTTGTAATTGACCCTTCACCTCATTAGTTGAAAGTATTTACTACACTGGATGTTAGACATCTTAGATCCTCGACTGCTTAGTATTCAGTGTAACGAACTAGCTTGGTGCAATTTATAGATCTTGATTGGATGATAAGGTTGAATCTTGCGTAATCTGCATGCTCTGGCCGTTCTTGTTCCTTGAATTTTGCTGTCAAAGGAACTGCATTTCGGTTTTTTCCTTCGAGGGCATAAATTATAGTCTGTCAAAGTGTTATCATTTCTTGTTAGTCACTTGAATTTAACATATCCATCTCTGCTAGGAGTTTCAAAATTTTGCAACTGAATTCAATGTTTTTTGGATCTTGTCATCATGATTTGGTTTTTCTAATGAGATTTACTTTGAATGATATTGATTTAGTTTGGCTAGTTAGTTTTGATTTATTTATGGGCAAATTATTATTTAGTCGCTGAATTTTGATTTAATTAATTAACATGTTACTGTTGTTTGAAAATTAATTAGTCCCTCAGTTCAGTCCATGTATTTTTTTCACATTTTCTGTTAATAAAAATAAAAATAAAAATAAAATAAAAATTATTTTCAAAATGTCATCCATAACCTCAAATTCTCTCCGGTACGTGTCCTGCAAATATTTAATGTAGCAATGCAAATGTCCAAAGTACTGTTTTAAACATCCAAAGACTGGATATGGTTAATGTTGTTTTATATTTTTCTTTTTTTATAATTTAAATAAAATTAAAAAATAATGTAAATTTTAGAAAAAATAAGATGGATTTTAGTTTTTGATATGATGAATTATAAATTTGATGGATTTTAGTTTTTCAGAATTTTTTATTTTTAGTGTTGGTAAAGAGGGTTATTTTAATATTTTCACTTGTAATTAACGGTGATGAAATTAAAATTGAGAGACTAAGCGGGCGTTTGATATCACTCCAGTTTTCTGTTTTTTTTTTCAAATTTCAAAAAAATAAGTATTAGAAAATATTTTTAAAAAAATTATTATTTTTTATTTCTTTCATATTTATTCAGAAATATTTTGAAAATAGAAAACAAAAAACAAAAAATAACAAATTCTGATTTTTAAAATTTTATTTTTGTTTTTGAAAAACAAAAAAAAATAAAATAAAAAATAATACCGAACGTACCCTAATTAGTTAATTTTTTAAGAAATATAAACAAATTAATTAATTAGATCAAATCTTAAGAACTGAATAGTAATTTACCCTTTATTTATTAATTGTCCGTTCGCTTGTAATTTTCTTGGTTGCCTATTTGGTATAGTTGGAAATATGGATGCTTCTTGTGTGGATTTATTATTATTATTATTATTAATTTTTTTGAAATTATTATTATTATTATTTTATAAATTTCTTGATTTAAAAAAAAAAATTTTCTTTTTTGAAATTATATGGTATCTAGAATTATCGTTTTAATTTGGTGTCTATATATATAATAGGTTACACAACTATTAATTTATTTAAATTGTTTTTATTTATTTTTTTATGTTGCTGCTGCTTGGCAGCACATGAAGTTGGAGGAAAAATTAAATATAATTGACTAATACGAAATTAAATAAAATTCAGTGACCATAGCAAATTAAACTCATAAAAAGATAGTACCTTTATTTTACAACTTTTTGATCTCTCTTATACTTACTAGTATGTCCTTCAAATCATAATAAATACTTTATGTTTCCTTTAAATTATATAATATCAATATTAATTTACAATAATAATAAGATTAGTTTAATTACTTTTGTTAAGTTAATAACTTTTTAATTTTTTTTTTGGAGGTTGTAGGTAGAGTCTGTGTGTGTTCAAAGAATAGTGAGGAGTATGGTTTATTTTTTAATTTATATAATGATAATGATTTGTAATTATAATAATATACATTTATAGTTTCTATTTTCTAATGTAAATATTTTATGCGAATTTATTCTATAAATAGCGATCGAGTGCTCAAAACTCGACATGAAATTGATAATATAAGATCAATAATTTGAATTGAATGGTTAAAATTTAAATTATTAATTTTAAAGATTAAGAATAAAATTAAAAGGATTAATTAAAATTAATAATTTACGAAACAATTATTATTTTTTTGGTCACTAGGCCATATATACATAATACATTATAGCAATGATCGTAATGGGTTGAATCATTTGAAAGCCTAGGAGGTATAAATCATAGTTCAAGCATACTTTTGTATTTTAACACAAACACAGAACTTGCTTTAACCATACATTTTAAGGCAAATAGAAGGTTGCATCCAAGGAGAAGAACGATAATTTTGATTAAATATCATATACTGGTGTTAAAATTTAATTATTTTTTTAATTTCCGTTTATTCAATAAACAAGTTAATCTATTCCTAAAAAAAAAAAAGGTAAATCTTGATTATTTATCCAATAGTAAAATATTTATTAAAAATAAGAATTATCTTAAAATTCATTTGGATGGATGATTACTTGAAATAATTGAGCATATATATATATATATATTCATTTTTAATGATTTTGGTCTTAAAATACAAATTTCAAATTCACCATATTTTGAAAAATCGAAACCTACATCTATTTAAATTCAATTTCACAACAGTTTTATTTTATTATAATTTCAAATCATTTAGCTTGAAAGAAATATTTCTATTCACATAGAACAGTTAGGTTCCAAAATTATTATGTTATGTATACTATTTATTTATTTTAATGTATAACTTTCATTGATAAAATCATGTGTTATTAGAATTGCTCATAGAGGAAATTTAGTCTTGGTTCATGCATATGTTGGCTTAAAGATACCCATGGTTACAGTGATGGATTCTTGGAAGGTGGGGGCCGGGCAGCAATCGCTTCCCAATATTTTAAAAAATGTTCTAGTATATTCGTATATTACTAAAAAATTTCAATAAATATTATTATTCGCCCCCAAACTTCTTTTTAAAAATATTTATACATCATTCTCAAAATAAAAGAAAATCTCATAGTTAGAAGTTAGATTGAATGCAATTCATCATTTTTTTTTTTTTACTTTTGCCCATATATTTTTAGTTATAATGAAATTTTTTATTCTTAGCATGAGTTCAAATCCTATGAATGGTTACAAGGTATTTAATATTAAAAAAAAATTGTTTGCTTGCAAATAAATTTTATTTTAAGGATTTCTCTGAACAATAAGTTATATTTAAAAGTTCAATTATGTTATAAATAATTATTATATGTGAATATTACTTAAATATTTTTGAGTATATATTTTAAAGAGATTACAGTATAGGGTTATTTCAGTAATATTGTATACACTAAACCCTAACTATTCCTCTATATAAGGGAAACCAGAGTTAATCTAATAATAAGAGTTTGAAACCCCTTTTACTCTCTACATATTTTCTCTCTATCTCTTTTTTACTTTATTGTTTTATATATTTTCTTATTGTCTTTGATCTACTGAGCTAATAAGACGATTTACAACACGTTATCAGTACAAATTTATATGTTTGTATATATATATATATATTTTACATTGGCAACTACAACTTATAAGAGCTTAAGACCACCATCTGCATTGTCAACAGTGTTCAAGGCCAAGGTTTCACTACTTTAGCCTCACCCGATTACTGCCAAGAGAGATATGCCAAAAACCACTTCTCTTCGCCAAAAATCACGTCAACAAGTTTTTGGGCTTACCTCTTTGGCGAAAAAAAAAACGCTTTTAGGCTTACCTGTTACCTAGTAGCAAGCCAAGGTATTGCTACCTCGCCTCACCGGATTATTGCCAAGCTAATGGTGGCCCTAAGACATGTAAGTCATTGTTTTCAAATGCTATTCCTTTATGCCTTTAATTTTGTTTGCTATTCGTTTTCACAAGTGCAATTTATAAAGATATATATTAATTATTATTTATTTTTCTACCAAAGTAATCAATGAAAGAAAAATAATTTTATTATTATTTTTTTTGAGATATTATTATTTGATATTATTTAATTTTAATTAATTAGATATAGTTTTTGAAAAACTTGTATTCTTAATCCCTGCAGAATTAAATAAATTAATACAGTTCCTAAAAAACTAGTATTATCTATAGTTCTTGAAAAACTAATTAAATAAATAAATAAAATATAAATTCTTGAAGAATTGATATTTTAAGTTCCTAAAGAACTTGTATTCTAAATTCCTGCAGAATTAAATAAATTAATACAGTTCCTGAAAAACTAGTATTATCTATTGTTCTTGAAGAACTAATTAAATAAATAAATAAAATATAAAATTTCTGAAGAATTGATTCTAAGTTTCTGAAAAATTAAGTATCCTAAATTTATGGTACACTAGTATCTTAATTTGTTAAAGATTTGATATCCCATGTTCCCGAAGAACTAAATAAATTATTTATAAGTTTTTGGAAGACTAATTTAATTATGATACTATTTTCTTTAGAATACAATTCAGTCATGTTTAGAATCACTTCACAGCTGAAATTGTGTGGTGATAAAATTATAAAACATAATATGTTATACAAGACATATACTATTTTTAAGTCTTTAACATGCTCCTGTAACAGCAGTATAGAGAGCAAAAATTTACAAATATTCTAAACTTATTGCTTGTCTTTTAGTAGTTGAAAATAACAATGAATTGCTAATGAGAAATCATTAAGCTAGGCCCACTAGTACAGTATCAGCCCCTTGAAGTGGATGTTGTAGATAACCAAAAGTTAAAACTCAAGAATGAGATACTTTTGGTAGATAATGAGAACTCTGAAAGAGAAATAATCCACATAAAGGACATAATTCAACTCAATATGTAGACTCCCTGAAGAAGTAATTTGTTCAAGTATTGAACTTCTAGTTCAATAATAAAATTTTGAAGGTTTGGTATGACATGCCATTATGCATATAATACATACTCTCCCTTTACAACTTGTACATGGATGTGAGCTTAATATTTCTCATCTGTGACTTATTGGTTGTGCCATGTATGTACTAATAATACTACCTCAATGTGCGAAAATGAGTCCACAGAGAAGACTTGAAATTTATTTTAATGTGGCACATTTTCCGACATTAGGGGAAGAGAAAAACACATGTTAGTGCTAAATAATGTCGAGAAATTTCCTAGAAAGAAAACCATTTAAACAGTTTTGATCCACGTACAAGTCAGAATGAACTAGAAGTTCATAAAATAATACAGTTGCAACAAATTGCCAGATGCATTTATAGATGCCAAAAGAGTGACACAGTCTCATATTTCAGCTGCTAATACCCTAGTAAGGGTTGTGGTTCCTATTGAAAATAGAAAACATGCCAGAAGCGTAGACAGTAAATTGGAACTAAAAGATAAAAATCTATGAAAATAAAAGCAGCGTCACTAAGAAAATCTCCTGAATAGAAACCTCTTGAAGAGGAAGATCTCAATCAAAGAGTTATAGCCAATTATGAGATACAGACTGAGACAACGGAATAATTAGATCCTCTAGATATGGCTCTTGGAGTTGATCATCATATAAATGAAAATTATGAGATCTCAATTAATTTTGTGAATACAAGAGAAATATTTGATAGAAATTCATTTATCGTCGACAATGAATTTGCCTCAATAGTAGCTCTTGCTGTCTCAAGAGACAATCTGGATCCAGAACTTATGAATATAAATGAATGTCAGCATAGATATGACTGGCCATTATGAAAAGAGGCAATTCAGGCTGAGTTAGACTCGCTAGTTAAATGTATGGTATTCGGACTTGTTATGCTGACTCCCCAAAAATGTGAAACCAGTTGGGTATAAATGGGGATGTTTGTCCAAAAAGCGTAATGAGAATAATGAAGTGGTAAGATTTAAAGCGAGACTAGTTGTCAGGATTTTTCGCATAGACATGGTATTGACTATGAGAAAACTTATTATCCTGTTATGAATATGATAACGTTCCGATACTTTATTAGTATGGCAGTTAAAGAAAGGCTTAATATACGCCTTATGAAAATGATATCTATATGAGAGTCCCAGAAGGACTAAAAATAACAAAAATGAATGCACATCAAACATGTGACATAAATTATATCAAATTGCAGAAATCCCTGTATGGATTAAAGCAATATGGATATATGTGGTATAACCGTTTGATTGAATCCTTATTGAAAGAAGGATATGTGAATAATATACTATGTCTATTTGTATTCATAAAAGACCACAAAATGGTTATGTTATTATTGTAGTATATGTTGATGATCTAAATGGGACTCTTAACAAACTTTTAAAAAGTGAGTTCGAGATGAATTTAGGAGAAATAAAATTTTGTATCGACCTGTAGATCGATCATTTATCCCAAAGAGTCCTAATATACGAGTCTACTTATGTGGAAAAGGTACTTAAGCAATTTTGCATAGATAAATCATTTCTCTTAAACACATTAATGGTATCCGCTCACTGGAAATGAATAAAGACCATTTTAAGCATACAGAAGATAAGAAAGAGCTATTAATTGGTCTTGAAGTACTGTATTTAAATGCTATAAGTGCATTCATGTATCTTGCAAAGTGCATCAGGCCTAATATTGCATTTGCAAGAAAAATTCCTAACTAGGTATAGCTCTGCACCTACCAAGAGACATGAGAGTGGTGTAAAAGACTTATTGTGTTATCTTTGAGTCAGTATTTATTTGGTTATATTTTTATATAATTCATATTTGACATTGGTCTACATACGGATGTTGGTTATTTATCTGATCCATATAAGGATAGATCTCAAACTAAATATATGTTTACTTATGATGATACTACAATTTTATAAAGGTTTTTACGGTCCTGAAGTATCTCAATAAATATGCTCCCATGATGTTTGAGAATAATGCAATCTGCATTGTACAAACTTAAAGTGGATATATTAAGGGTGACCGAAATAAATATATTTCACCTAAATTCTTTAATACGCATAAGCTCCAGAAGAGTGATGAAATAGATATCCATTAAATTCGCTCAAGTGACAATATAGCAGACTTATTTACTAAGTCCTCATCTAATGTTATATTTGAATGACTTGTTTTATTGATTGATATGTGCCGTTTTAAAATGTTGTCCTCATCAGGGGGAGTGAATCGGCATAAGATTGTACTCTTTTTCCTTAGTCAAGTTTTTGTCCCACAGGGTTTTCTTGACCAAAGGTTTTAATGAGGCAATCTGTGCAATGATAGAATAACGCATGAATTGTACTCTTTTCCTTAGCTATGTTTTTTTCCATTGGGTTTTCTAGCAAGATTTTTAATGAGGCATATTCATGGCGTAAGTAATATCCAAGGGGGAGTGTTATAAATAATTATTATATGTGGATATTACTTAAATATCCTTGAGTATATATTTTAGAGAGATTACAGTATAGAGTTATTTCAGTAATATTGTATACACTAAACCCTACCTATTCCTCTATATAAGGGAAGCTAGAGTTAATCTAATAATAAGAGTTTGGAATCCCTTTTACTATCTATATATTTTCTCTCTCTCTCTCTCTTTACTTTATTGCTTTATATATCTTCTTATTATCTTTAATATATTGAGCTAATAAGCCCATTTACAATAAATTAAAACTTTTCAAATTTAATGTTCATCAAAATTTAAATTTACGAAAGATATCAACAATTTCATATTTGTATTAAATCTTAGTAAAGACAATAAAGTCAAATATTTATCATCTTATTGATAGATTAATTCAACTTGTAAATTTATCTAAGTCTATTACAACAACAATATATGTATTTTCTATTATGAAGATTGTGAAACAAAATTACACAATAAGATAGAAGATTTTCTTTTCAACTTATTGATCACTTATATATATTGACAAAGATATAATTAGAGAATTTAATATTGATTTTATTATTAATGAAAAAAAAAAGATCGACATACATAATATAGAATGTCTAATATTAATAGATCTATAAATGACTATAATTTTATTTTATTTAAAAATACATGGATAAATTTATTTTTTTATTGGTAATTATAAATATTTATTTTTGATATATGAAATATATTTTATTACTCGTCAAAATATAAAATTTTGGAAGTTTTTGGTTTATTCTTTTACGAAAACTTTTTTTGCTCCCCAAGATTGAGGGGCGACATCCGCTATTGATTGGTTGACTGAATAAAAAAAAAATAGAAAAGAAAATTAACCTTTATTGATAAAATTATCTTGCTAAAAAGTTATTATTGATTGATAAAATTATCTTGCTAAAAAGTTTTTATTGATTTTAGGAAAAGGATATTTCTTTATCTTCTTAATTTTGGAGTAAAAAGAATTTTGAGACTCAATGAGATAACTAATCTCTCTCTCTCATTATTATTTTTTAACTCTCGAACAACAAATAATTTTTATGTTATATCTTTTTACCTTATTTCTTTCCTTTCGTTTCCTTCCGTTTACCACGAAAGGTCCTTTTGGCCTGACTTCTCGATGGATCTTCATCTGCAAAGTATTAATCTCCTGTTCGAAAATTCAAATTTTGCAATAATTTAATTCAAATGATTTTTATTTTATTTTATCAATTTTCATGTTTAGAATAAGATAAATTATAGATTCAATTCTTTTAGAATAAAAAAGAAATAATTTCAAAATAAATAAAAATCATGTTATTTTTCAAAAATTTAATTTAATTAAAATTTGATTTATCATGAATTACACAATTATTAATTATAATCTCCTAAAGTTTTAATATTATTAGTTATTGTTAAATAAATATAAGTAATTAAAAAAATAAAACAAATTGAATTCATTACTATGTATATAATATTTAGAATAAATCTTGCACAAAAATTTAATTTAATTCTATTGATATAATTGTTGTGGTGTCCCTCTCTATGGAGGGACCCACATTTGAAAATTGAAAAAAAAAAAAAAAAAAAAAAGGAGAAGTCAAAAATTGCCACTTCAATTTTTTTCTTTCTTTGGTTGTTCAACAACCAAAGCCAATTTTTCTTTCCTTTGGTTGTTGAACAACCAAAGCCAACAACCACTGCATGGCTATAAATAGCCATGCAAATGAAAAGAAAATAGCACAGCAGCAAAATTGCAAAGGCAATTTTAAGGAGCAAGAGGAAAAATTTTCTCTGAGAAAATTTTGAGTGAGAGAGAGTTTTATTATTTTTAGGAAATAATTCTTAAAAAAGGGAGTGACAAAATAGTGAGAAAAATACTTGGGGTATTTTTGAAAAATACTGTGAGTGTTACTATTTTAGATTTATCTCATTATAATATTGTATTGCCTCTAGATTTAATCTAGAGAAAACTCTCTTGTACCTACTATTCGTAATAGTGGAAGTATTTTATTCGGAATTTGTCCCGTAGAGGTAGCTCAAAATTAAGGGTGAACCACGTTAAATTGTTGGTGTTATTTTTATTGATTATTATTATTCCGCATTTGGTACCCGTGGGCCAACAATAACTTACTTTTGGCCTTGATTACTACCTTTCTGGTCAATGATTAGGATTTTTGACAAATGACAAATTACAAATGACCAGTATTCGATTGGATCATTCATAGCATTATTATATTTTTCCAATTCATTGCAGGTTTTGATTATTCGTCAGCATGGGTCAGTCCGCTAGTTTCTTTGATCTCACTCGGTGTTCCTTTTCCATTTGCTTCCAATAATTTGAACGGCACAAAAGCCATCTCTATCAATCTACGCTCATTGATGAAACGGCTACATAAAGAAGAAAGTTGTTTACATTAAAAATAATTAACATGATTAATTGATTCATGATAAAAATCGTTAGATTGTTTAATTAAATTTATATATCAGTATTGTCAATTCTCTGAATTAATTATTATTTTTGATATTTTATGATTTAATATTGCAATAAAAATAACCTAAATATAGTATATATAAGTAAAAATACCGTCAACCTTAGATTTAAGGATATGTGCACTAAAAAATAACCTGACAATTCTGGTATATAGGCGTCCGGCACTATTAATTAGTCAAATCAAGGATCTGATATGTAGGTAATATATATCGCCAATCAAATATTTAGGCCAAAGAAACTGTCAATTCAAGAGATCACTGCAAGTTAAATTGAGAGAATTTTTTATAGTTTATTGAATTGAGTGATAAAAAAAAAATTACAAACGTGTTACAAGCTTATTTACAGTGACTATACAGGGATAATTTTTGACTTACGAATACAAGTTAAAACCTAACCCTAAAAGGACAAATACAATCTGAATAAGCTCACTATGAACAACTAGACCCAAATAATACATTTACAGTTTTCAGTGCACTTGTATACTTTGAGCCTCTCATTAATTGGACCTAATTTTTGGGCCGCATCAATAAAAGTATACCCTTCCCTCCTTTTCACTTAAGTAAAGAAAAGATACACACTTTGGAATCAAGGTGGGATCGAGGATGAAATCAAATAACGAATGCACTTGTGGTTAAGACGGGTCCTGCATCTCCTACCCAATGCAATTGACCGAACCAAAGTCAAGTAATGGTGACATATTCGCTTTTATATCGAATAGTCAAATGCTCAACTAATATGATCATATTTTCTTTGACAAAAAAAAGAAAAAAAATCATATTTTTAGTATTAGAAATAAAACAACTAAGAATTTTCCACTAAATATTGGCCGAATAGTTAATGCCATATCAGCAATCAAATTTGTGTTGGCTGTCAATGACTTTTCAGGTAAAGAAAATTTTTTACCTACACTAAGTATATAAACTTATCTTATACATTAAATCAATGAGTGATGAGATTTTTTAGTCAATATGACTCTTATATTTTTTTTACCTAATGAAAAGATACTAATACTCTTTTTTATTTCAGATATTTTTATCTCATTGAATTGATGTATGCACCCAATATAAGTAAGACTTATCCTTTAAGCAAGCATTTAAAATTTGAATTCATTCCAACGTGTCAAATAAGGAGTTTGAATAATTTAGTGCTAAAAGTCTCTCCTTAGGACATCCACAATGAATTACATTTTGACATCCACAATGAATTACACTCTTAAAATGTAATAATACATGTCACATCACTACTTTGTTATTCTCTCTTTTATTATACTTTAAACTCATAATGAATTAGACGCAAAATAGTATAATAACATGAACTCACAATCAAATCCCATATTACTTTAATCATTCGCAATATATATTCCATACTAAATATATTTATTTTCTAAAAATCATTTTATTATTTTTGAAAAATAATTTATTAATTTTTGAAAAATAATATTTTATTTTCAAATATTTTTATTTTTTGAAAAATAATATATTTTTATTTTTTGAAAAATTAACTATTAAATTGTGGATATTTTAGTTCATAATTAATTAAACATTAATAATGCAATAATTTAGTGATTATTGAACAAAAATCCAACACTTAAATGAGAAGGAACATAATTAAACGTTACATAATTAAACCCATTACATAACTAAAACAATGTGAAGAAGAAGTACTAAAACGATAAAATTTAATTTTCATTTTCATTGCCTCTGAAACGTTCCTAAATATGCTCAACCAAAAGTCCGATCCAAGTTTATGATGTACTTCACGGTCACGTAATTTCACATTTCTTTGGAGGTACTATTGAAATTCTTGGACGGACTCTTAACTCACGGGGATCGGAGAATCTCCTTCGTCATCAGACTAGTTTCTTATTGTGTCTCCTTCATCCTTTACAATTATATTATGCAATATATGCACAAGTACATTATATCTTTCAGTTTTTTCCTTGTGCCAAAAGCGTACGTACAATTGCCCAATGAGATTGGAGCACTCTAAATGCTCGCTCGACATCCTTTCTTGCAACCTCCTGCATTTGCTTGAATTTGATCCTTTTTGGGTCTTCCGAATATGTGAAACTTTTAACCAAAGTTGCCCACTCCAGATAGATACCATATGCCAGATAATACTCTTTCGTGTATTGTGTGCCATTTACAGTAAACTGAACCTCATGAGTGTATCATTGCAATACGTCATTGAACAATGGCGATTGGTTGAGCACATTGATGTCGATGTTAGACCTTGCAACGCCAAAGAATGCATGCCATCTCCACAGGTTTGTTGAAGCAATCGCTTCTAGCATGATTGTTGGAACCCTTTGATCACCTCGAGTAAATTTACCTTTCCACGCAACTGGGCAATTTCTCCAATGCCAGTGTATGTAGTCAATGCTGCCAAGCATGCCAGGAAAGTCATGGCACTTGGAATGAAATTGAAGTAAGCGTTCAACATCGTTAGCGTTGGGTCTTCTCAAGTATTGGTCCCCAAAAACCTCGATCACACATCGATAGAAGTTGAATAAGCACTCGATTGCATTGGTTTCAACAATCCGTACTGTAACAATCCGACTTTCCGTCAAATTTTAAAATTCTATTTTAATAAGAAACTATAATCATTTATATTTATAAGGAAATTTAAATTGATATAATTAAGGTAATGAGAAAATTATATGGAATTTAGTATTTAAATTTTGACTTACTATAATG